>MU386601.1:0-117620 GCA_022497025.1 Hypoxylon sp. FL0890
AATAAAATTTATTGTTTTTTTTTTGTTTTGCTCTATTTTTTTAATTTTAAATATAATTTTTTTTATTTAACAATAACAAAAATTATATACATCCCCCCCCCCCCCCCCCCCCCTTGCGCAGTGAGTACAAAAGCTCAAAAGGCTGCACATCTCATAAGTAGGACTTTTCTAGAGCTGGGATAGGAGTTGGTTGATGTAAATGGGGAGGTCTTCGAGTCGTACATGCGAGACGCTAGACAATCTCCTACACTGAACCTCGCAAAGCCGATCGGAACTCCATCCCTTCCCGAGGATTACAAGGACCGGGTATCCAACTAGGTCGGCATCTCCCATCTTCCACGGCAAGGACGTCGAGCGATCATCAAGTAACAGGTCGAGAGGCCGATGGCCCTGTGAATTGGCTAGATACTCGGAAACGATAACGCCATCTTCCTCCAGGCCTCTACCTGGAATGACGACCGCTTCGAAGGGCGCGATAGCGCGCGGCCAATTGAGCCCCTTTTCGTCAGCTAGATGGCTTGCGACAGCCCCGATGATGCGGGACACTCCAATGCCATGGCAACCCATCTGCATGGACACAGTCGCCATTTCTCCAGTACTATTAGCTGTGGTCTCGATTAAATTCGAAGGTACTTGGACGCGCGCTTCAAGCGGATCTGAATATCGTGTACCAAGATGAAACGTATGTCCAAGCTCAATTGCTTTCTGAACCCTGAGCTTCCCTGACTTACAGCGGGGACAATGGTCGCCATCCCGAATTTTAAGAACATTGAGATGATCTTCGTCTGCCGTCGAAGTTATATATTCAGTGGTGGTAGTAGAAAGGTCGAGATCGGAATCCTTAGGTAGTAAGAGTTCTGGACTTCGGTTTGTCTGGAGCGCGCTGGCGAAAGGAGTCCCAAGCCTATAGTCAATAATGTTCAGCAATCGGAAATTCCGTCTAGGTGCCGCCAATCCTTTTGATTTGGTCGTAGAAGACCAAAATGGTATTGAGTCATTGAGACTTGAGTCCAACCCAGGCAGGACCGATTTAATGGCATACGTATTAATGTCGCCGTCCGAGAACGATGCAGGATACCAGACATTAACGAAAGTTGACCTATCTTGGGAGACGCCCCGCCAAACCTTCGCCGCTGTAATGTCTCTATCCGAAGTGGCGTCCTCTAAAGGATCGAGTCGCGCAAAAGCAAGTTCCTCATTCGCAACGTAGCTGCAGTCATTGCAGCTAATCACGTTATCCTCCCCAATCGGGCTTGGGAGATGGTACTCGTGGCTTAAGTCGCCTCCGATGTCACCGGAACTAGCCTCTGCAACCAGGTATGGAAGCTTTAATTCGTCGAAGAGCCGAGAATAAGCTTCTCGCACCTCACCGTAAGTTTCCAGAGCTGACTGGGTAGAATAGTCGAAGGTGTATAAATCCTTCATGACAAATTCTCTAGAGCGTAAAACTCCTTGACGTGGACGCATCTCGTCACGATACTTGCGACCTAAAAGGTGAGTCCAGGTTTTAGGCAAATGATTTACGGCACTTACCAATCTGATATAGTCTCAAGGGGAGACTTTTGTATGATTTGATCGTCTTCGAGACAAGAGTTGTTATTTCTTCCTCATGGGTTGGTGCCAGCAATAATGGAACGTCTTTCCTATCAGCGAGCCGAAATAACTGGGAGATACATGAGCCGAATGAAAAATAGGGGTTGAATTATCGTCCCTTAGCTCACCTCGGGGCCATAGCCTTCTAAGCGGTTCGTTTGCTGCCATAATGCCTCAGATGAGATGGATGACAGAGACACCTTGGATGCACCTTCATGAGGATAAGCACTGTGAGAATGGACCTCGGAATTAGGCAAAGAGTTCTTACCCAACTGTGACATATACTTATCTATTAACTTCTCTATTTTTTCTTGAACCTTCTGGCCTAGAGGGAGCATATGGAAAATTCCTGCATGTGACTTGGACACCACTAGTTAGGCCACCAGAATGCAAAGCAACCATTGAATTTGACCCCTACCTGACGAAGATAGCCGGCCCGAATTAACTTGGCATGGGCGTCTAATACTCCGTCAGAATAACCGTGCTCTGAGTATCATAGAGTGAAAGCTGCTTACCCTCATTTTCAGTAGCAGTAATGCCTCCGGTCGGTATCCAAAAATTAGATCGACGGGTAAAGCTGTCTTGTATATGAGATTCGGGCTAAGATTACATTAACACAGATTCCATTCAACCAGAGCCATGTTCCAAACCGAGATATTCGTCGAGGAAGCCAAGTTACTTGAGGGTCGAGTTGCGTAGACTCTCAAGCATTGGAGCACAAACGCATGTTTCCTCCTTGGGGTACGTGATAAGAGCATCATCTTGGCCGTAGCATGATCAATTGATCCTGAAGATCCAGACCTACTTTTTTTCAGCCTGATGAGATGTGAATAGGATATCTAACGTCCTTGGGAAAACGAATCTTTGTATAAAAATGATTTCCTATATGTAAGGTAGTTACAGGTAAGTCATTGTGAGAAATATGACTTGGTCAAAGTTATGAATTTCTACCTATGCACTAAAACTCGAACGATCAACATTGAATTTGAAAAGGTACCTAGGTACTTGGGTTATGTAAGATTGAACAATTGAATTGGCTGATAGAGCTTCAGGGTCCCCCGAGCCTTGCATAAACCCCAGTCTAGCGCCTTATCGATTGGTCGGTCTACTGGCAGCTGTGTGGGGCCCCATTAGCCTCGCCCCTCCAACTTTTTCTTTCCCTTATCCAAATTTGAAATTTTCTTTAGCTTCAGCTTCGTCGCATTGGATCACGCCTTGCTCCAATCTTGGGATTGATGCATGTGCCAAACAGAGACAATACCCAATACTTGACGGCGAAACTATATTCTTGATGATTCTTTTGCTCTTGCAAGAATTTGAAATATCCCGACGTCGATATCCATCGCCCCAATGGCGACTTTTGACGATGCAGCCCTGTCGAAATTGACGGCCAAGATCGAGGGCAAGCTTACCGAGTCTAAGCAAACCCAGGGCAAGAAAGATCAAGGCAAGAGGAAACGGGACCAAACAGTAGATTCTGTCCAGCCCCCACCAAACAAGAGGAAGAATACATCACGGCCAAATAACAATAAGCTCGATAATAAGTCGAAGAAGATCCAGAAGCCAGCCGCGTCCAAAAAAGCCGATTCCAGTACCCTCCTTGACGAAATCAAGGCTCTAGGTGGGGATGAAGATGATCTGAAGCTGGTGGAAGATGTGAATTCGGAGGATGAGGAACTCGACCATGGCAAAGTTAAGAAGAATGTAGACAAAGATCTCCGCGCCGAGTTGGCCAAGTTCGCCGCTGGTCTCGGTTTCGACAATGTGAGGCCGGAAGCCGATGCCGAAGAATCAGACGAGGATATGGCAGAGGCCGACGGCGCCGAGGAGGATGAGGAAGATGAGGATGGGAACGATGACGCATCTAGCCAAGGCTCGGCTGCTTCAGAACCAGAGACTAGCGAGAAACCTCTGCGAGATCCGAAAAGGAAAACGGTTAGTAAGCGTCTCTTCAAACTCGTAAACTGTCATGCAGACTTAACTGATCGTCGTCTAAGATATTTGAACCCCGTCCTGACTGGCACGCCGTTAGTTTAAAAACTCTACCAACTCCGTCTTCTGACGACGTATCAGCCTTTGCTTCAGCAATCGCTGAATTGAAGACTTACGCCAAATTGGTCTTGGACGAAGATACTGCCGCATACAATAAGACTTTGTCGAAGTCTTCGTCCCACAGATTCATGTCCACCATCATGTCTTCTGGTACAATGTCGGATAAAGTCTCTGCCTTGACTTTGGCAATTCAGGAATCCCCAATACATAACGTCAAAGCTCTCGACAACTTAATAGGGTTATCGGCAAAAAGAAGTCGTGGACAAGCCCTCTCCGCTCTTGCCGCTCTGGTCGATCTTTTTGGACCGGGAATGATTTTACCGCCGGACAGACGATTGCGCCTCTTCTCTTCACAGCTTGGTCTCGCTGGGACTTTGCAGAAGTATAATGTAAAGACTTGGTCTCCTAATCAAGCACTGCCCGGAAAAATCACAAAGGAGCACCTTATTTCATGGAGTTTTGAGGACTGGCTGAAGGAGGCCTATTTCAAGATGATTCAAAATCTAGAGGTCTGGTGTGATGATGAAGTCGAGTACGCGCGTACAAAGGCCTTAGATCTGGTATTCGCCTTATTGCGAGACAAACCTGAACAGGAATCCAATCTTCTACGCCTTCTAGTGAATAAGCTAGGCGACCGCGAACGGAAGATTGCGTCTAGAGCTTCCTATCTACTCCTTCAACTCTTGAACACCCACCCCGGAATGAAGCAAGTGGTCATACGTACTATTGAACAAGACATCATATTCCGACCTGGCCAACACATCCGCGCCAAATACTACGCAATCAACACATTGAACCAGACTATTCTAAGCACAAAAGAGCCTCAGATTGCTGATTCCCTGCTGGATATATACTTTGGTCTCTTCGTGGCCTTACTGAAAAGTGGAGAACTCAGCCAACATGACGGTAACCCTGAAGCTTCCAAGGGAGATAAGCGCAAGCACCAGAAGAAAGGCAGACCACCTAAGAAAACTGAAGACAAGAACCAGCCTAGCGCAGGTGACCGGGAAGCTGCAGAAAAGCTCGTGTCGGCGATTCTTACTGGAGTTAATCGAGCTGTACCGTTTTCACAAGCTGAACAGTCTACGTACGTCTTAACATCTCGTATCATCTAACGTTGTGCAACAATGCTAATATCTGACAGGCTTGAATCGCATTTGGACACACTATTCCGCATTACACATTCATCTAACTTCAACACAAGTATTCAAGCTCTCATGCTTATCCAACAACTCTCAGCAAACCGACACCTTGCTACAGATAGATTCTACCGGACTCTATATGAATCACTACTAGATCCCCGCCTTATCGCTTCGTCTAAGCAGGCCCTGTACCTTAACCTTTTATACCGAAGCTTAAAGGCTGATGTGGATGTTCGCCGTGTGAAAGCGTTTGTCAAGAGAATGTTGCAGGTCTTGAATTTGCACCAACCCTCCTTCGTCTGCGGCATTATCTACCTCATCATCGACCTATGCACCACGTTCCCGGACTTGAAGACGCTCGTAAATGAGCCGGAGGAACATGATGAAGATGAAGTAGTTCCAGGGGTGGCATCAGATGCTCCAGTTGATGCCGCTGTTGACGGACCCGACGCTCAATCCAAGAAAGATGAGGGCTCTTACGACGGGAGGAAGCGTCACCCCGAGTACAGCAATGCGCATCGCAGCTGTCTATGGGAGCTGTTACCATTCCTCAGGCATTACCACCCTTCAGTGGAGGTCTATGCCTCGAGTCTCCTAAGGGGACAGAAAGCCGCTCAAAAGCCGGAGTTGGCCAATCACACGCTCATTGCATTCTTGGACAAGTTTGTGTACCGCAATGCCAAGGCAGTGGACGCGACCAAGGGCGTCTCTATTATGCAGCCTGTCGCTGCCAGTGGCCAGGGCCATATCCTGCTATCGAGCAAGCCTTCAGCCAAGGGTGCGGGAGCATCCTTGAACTCGGCAGAATTCTGGAACAAGAAGAGCGAAGACGTTGCCGTCGAGGATGTCTTCTTCCACGAGTACTTCAGTAAAGTAGGCAAATCTGAACAGGCTGACCGTAAGAAGAAGGCAAGCAAGGAAGCAGCAGAGGATGATGAAGAGGCGGCCGAAGATGAGATATGGGACGCGCTCGTGGCATCTCGCCCAGAAGTTGAGGGTGATGATGAGAGTGAGCCTGGCTTTGATGACCTCATGAGTCTCGACGACGACGACGATTTGGAGAAGGAGATGGCAGAGTTGGACAGCGAAGATGGATCGGAAGGTGAGGGTGGAGTCGAGTTCTGGGACGACTCTGAAGACGATTCTGAAGAAGATTCGGAGCTCCAGCCGGCGCCCACCGCTGAGGAAGATGAAAAGGACAAGAAGCCGGAGGATGAGCGCAAGAAGAGGAGGAAGGCTCTAAAGAATTTGCCTGTCTTCGCGTCTGCTGAAGACTATGCGGAGATGCTCGCTCAGGAAGACGAATACCTATGAACTAGCAGACAGGTTTCCATTCGTCCTTGATAGGTGGTCAGGGACTTTTTCACTTTGGCTGTGAATTAGGTAGATACCGAAAATTCAAGATACCCGATTTGGTATTTGTGCCTTTAAAACTAATACTGGCTTCATACGTGATATATCATTCCTCCCCTTTTCTCTGCATACCTAAAACATACAAGACTGCTTGACCTCATCGCCTAATTCCACCACTCATTTAAGTGTCAAACCACTCCAGCGGATCGTCCTTCGTGAAAATAGCACGGTACTTCCTACCACCGTCCGGCTCTTCCTTGTCCTCGGTGTGAATGCTGTGCAGCTTCGCGACCCCCGGCTCTTGGTGCCCGTCCCCGCCGACGAAGGCGCGGAAGTGGATGTATGCCGGCCCCGAGTCCGGCATCGCTGGGATCCGCTGCTTGCCGAAGAGGTGCAGGCCGTAGGCTGATGCGCCCACGCGGACTTGCTCTAGGTCGGATGATGTGAAGGATGTTAGTTCGGCGTCGGAGAGGGATTGGACGGGCGCGAAGTACTCGGGCTCGTGCTCTGGGCTGTGTTAGGTTTGTCTATTTTGGGATACAGTTGGTAGCCGGATAAGGGAGAAAATGTGGGGTGAGGAGCTTTATATTAATAAAAAAACATACTCAGATACGTGTGCTTCATGTGCAGAAGCGTCTTCTTCAGCTCGTGCTCGATCTCGCTGAAGACTTTGAGGGACTCCTCTTTGGGCGCATGGGGAGGTCCCAGTTCTACGGTGTCGGCTGTAGCCTGAATTTATTTCAGCAAGGAACCCAGGAGGTATGCTGTAGAATAATTATACGAGATTACTAACCATGATGTTGAGTAAATTTCAGATTTTCCTATATTTCTGTGTAGACGTGATACTATCGCGGTGTATAAGTTGGATGTGAGGTCTCCAGAGCTTCGAGGCGAGATGCAGTCCAAGCTTCTTATGTTTATACTCCGCATGAAATCGTGGAGATCATTCCAATATGGTGTGACAGACCCGGCAATTTAGAGAGGACCCTATGGACAGGCTATCGAATCACCCGCATAGGTGTCACAAATTTGGCTGCTCGTTTGCGTCAGAAAGCAGGCTAATGTTACTGAGTGACAGGGTGTTTACGTAGCCACGAGCTGTATCGTGTAACAAATGAGGATAATAGAAATTGGAGATCTAATAATATAGACTCACTAACACGGAGGACGCCGAGATGATGGATTGCGGATGGCAGCCAAGTTCTTCGACGTGTTTTAAGAGGTCCATTATGTCACATTTAGATAGACGTCATACCCTATTACGAAGCCCTCATATGGAATTCCTGAAACACCTTTCTAGATCCAATTTAATAAGACCTTTATGATGATGTAGGTTTCATGTCCCTTGCAGATCTCAGATGTGCCCCTCATTATGAACTCGAACTTATCCACGCGATACTAACAACTAGCAGACCAATTAATCGTGTCCTTTTAGACGTCAAATCTTATATAACGAGCCTCTTCTATTTCTATATCGACCGCCCGATTCCTTAACTTACGTACCTGAGTATTCTTCTATCAGATTACAAAGTCAAGTTATTGTTTCCGTTAACTGCAATAATGGATACATTGCTAATGCCCAATCTTCTCCCGCTCATATTATGTAAGCAGACTACCGAGGTAATTTCCCTTTGTGGTAAAGACTGGCCCCGCGGCTAACGTTACTGACGGACAACTGGAGCGAAATTCGTTGGGAATCCGAGAGCGTATACCTTAGTCAGAGAGGAAGGCTCAACAGCTCGTCGCATAACGATAAGCCCTTTCTGACATGTGTACGAGGCATAGATTAGCATCGGGATCCGCTTGAGCGATTAGGCAACAGACACCGCTGGTTTGGGGAGGCCCACTCGGTCTCGAACCCTCTTAACCATGTTCGCCGCGCGCATGCAAGCCAGCGTCCTGGCTAGGGTGCCACGCCGCCAGCTTACCCTTCACCCGAGTATAAATCTGATCCAGCCTCCGACTCGGCGATCTCTGCCTCGTCGCTTTGTCAGCACATCCCCTACCCCTACCGCAGGTAAATTTCCCCGGACTGGTCAGTATATGACTGCGCAAGCTAACATAAGACATTCGAAGATCCGTCCTTGCCCCCTCAGCCTTCTTTCCTGCGTCACGCCGCTACGGTCCTATCTCTCGGTATAGTCTTCACCTCTCTCGGGATCGCAATGGCAGCAGCGCCCGCCGTACCGGTCGTCAATGAGCTCCTGAATCCGCCCACGGATGAGGAGAGCCTCACCATGTTCGTGCCGGAGACGGATCACCAGCGCGAGGTCGAAGACTTCATCCAGAACCACCCGCTCACCCAGGAGATGCGAGCGAAGCCAGAATTCTCCGAGGCGAGGCCGCACCTCAAGATCCCCCCTGCCTATCGCAATTACAACCTCACGGGCGGAACTCTCATGGGACCCGGTAGACTTGAAGTGCCACCAATTATCTTCGCCGAGGCGGGCGGCAAGTCCCTGGTCTCGATATCGTACCTAGGCGATGAGCTATGCGGCCACCCTGGAATAATCCACGGAGGTCTGCTCGCGACGCTTCTCGACGAGGGTCTGGCGCGGTGTTGTTTTGCCGCGTTGCCGCAGAAGATTGGCATGACTGCCAACCTAAACATCAACTACCGCAGCCCAGCGCTCGCAGGGTCGTACGTAGTGCTCAGGGCTACTACGACGAAAGTAGAAGGGCGCAAGGCTTGGGTCACGGGCCGACTCGAGACTCTAGTTAATGAAGGCGAGACGCCTAAAGTTCTTGCGGAGGCAGACGCTCTGTTCGTCATGCCTAAGCAGGCCGCGGTAAGTACACATTTCAAATAAATAGGAGTCTTACGGAAGATTAGGATAGCTAATGCGATTTATAGTTGATGACGAACGTATATCCTACGACGTAAGGGCGGATAATAGATCATGATTAATACCTAGATTTGCTAGACAGGGATAGACGGGTTTTGCACCTGGCACGGAGTTAACGAGAACTAAGAGGTCATATTGCTTGAGATCTGTATGCTGCATGAAGATTTGCGTGGACTCCATACGAGAGCGTTTGCGGTCATATAGTAGAGGAGTCTAGATCCTTGCAGAAATTAGAGTTGAACAATGCTTTAAGTATCTTCTCATTGCGCGTAGATACAATCATAACGTAGGCTTATACCAACTGCCTCAGGACTAAAGGAACTCGGCGGTCACAAGGTTGGCATTAGATGTCCCTAGAACGTGGCATATCTTCATATTTGTAAGGTACAGGTGTCTTTTCGTGCTTGTATAAGTCGGCCTTAATAGGCCATATTAAAGAAACACGTCAACCGCTGCCCTATCACAAGATGGGCCAACCGTTCTCGTCCACCTGTAACACACGTCTGTAACACACGTCTGCATGACTTATCTTCAACCAAAGAACAAACCTCTCTTTTATTTAATATAAAAGAGTAGGACTGTCGAATTCGAATCCCAAGATTCCTCAAAAAGGAAATCTGCATTTTCTGTAAGCTGACTTAACAGCTTGTTCTGCCTATTATATTACCCAGTTGAGCCAGCACCCGCGAATCGGAGGGCGGTGCCCGAAGCACGTCATCCGACTACCGATATCCTAAACGGTAACTAATACCCGCTGCGGCTAAGGCACGTTGATAAAACTGACTTCCCAGGTAGGCAATACTCTAATACTCTTACTTCAGTCTACATTACAGGATCCAAACGACTGGAACGAATTTCTTTTCTGCGAAGAGTTTAAGATTTGCCGGCCTACTTACAGCTCTACTTGTCCGTTTGCTTATAGAATCCACTCGATAGAAGCTCATTGACTTTGAGAAAGTTCTACGGTTCCATTAGAATACGAAATGGCAACGTAAGCACTTTGCTTTTCACTTTTTTATTTCTATAGCATTTCTGCCCCTCCCCCGCCATCCATCACATCTGTCTAGTATTCTATCAACTCCAATGGACCCTGCATTGGAGATTTTGAAAAATAGATGAAGCAATGAGCACTGGCAATGGCGGCTAGAGACAAACAAGCCAAATCACGAGAAAGAGAGAAGACACAATAATCGAAAGATGTAGTAACTAACCCTCAATCCAGCAACATAACCTGGCACCCCTCCCTCTCCCGGCGGGAGCGCAACTCCTACCGCGGGCAAAAAGGCTTCACACTCTGGTTCACCGGGCTCTCCGCCTCCGGCAAATCCACCGTCGCGACCGCGTTAGAGCAACACCTCCTGCACCTCGGCCTGGCCGCCTACCGTCTCGACGGCGACAACGTGCGCTTCGGTCTAAACAAAGACCTGGGCTTCAGCGAAAAGGACCGGCAAGAAAACATCCGACGAATCGGGGAAGTAGCGAAGCTCTTCGCCGATTCCTCCACCATCGCCATAACATCCTTCATCTCGCCCTTCCGCGCCGACCGGCAGTTAGCGCGGGACCTGCACACCGCCGCGTCGCAGGGGAGCGAGGACGAGGCGATCCCGTTCGTGGAGGTGTACGTCGACGTGCCGATCGAGGTGGCGGAGCAGCGCGACCCCAAGGGCCTGTACAAGAAGGCGCGGGCGGGCGAGATCAAGGAGTTCACGGGCATCAGCAGTCCGTACGAGGCGCCTGAGAGCCCCGAGATCGTTATCAAGACCCATGAGAACTCCGTCGAGGAGTGCGTGGCGCTGATCGTGAAGTGGCTTGAGGAGAAGAAGTTGATTCCTGCCCATGATGCTGCTGGAAGCTCTGGTACTGCTGCGCTTGCTTCGTAGAAATAGATACATAGTGGCGGGAAGAAAAGAGAGGGTACTAGAATGAGCGTGATTGTGCGAAATGGTTTATCAAGAAGAAAGACAGTAGATCGTCTTTACTAGACGAGGCAAAGCGAAAGAAGTAGACTCTAGAATAGACTCGGCGCTTTGAAGAGACGTACACAGAAACACTCGTATTGCAATGTGATGTGACAATCAAAGCCCCTTTTTGAGGGAATGCTAGCCTTGACATTTACATTTGTCCGCCCATGATACGCCAACCAGGTAAATTAGCTGCTGCATGTTGTCTATAGTTCGAATTCGTAGTACACGTATGCCGTATACTCGTTGGCATCCGCATGGCCCAGACCAGCCGCTGCCATCTCCGACGTTAACGCGGCGTCGTCTTTCGTGATCCTCCCCCGCTTGTCTCTTCCGAACGCGTTTCCACCCAAGTATGAATAAGACGAGTCCAGCGCAGCTTTTACCTTTTTTAGTAGCTTCGCGTTTGTCTAGGATAATGGGGTTAGTACGGATTGTATCCATAAGGGGGAAAACCATTGATGCCTACCAATACAAGAGCAGACACGAATTCAAGCGGTAGACCGTAGCGCAGCACGGATTCCACAAAGACTCGAAGAGCCATGACGTGTGCCCATATCATAACGCTCTCGCTCCATCCCGTGCGGGTCAACCGCAAAGCCTCACCCCAGACCTTCTTTTCCTCTCGGGTAACGCGATCTAGTTCCCGTTGCTCTTCTTCCTTGCCGCCCTCGACGTACTTATACTGACGGGGCGTCCACTTGTGCTCTCGACACTTCTGTTGGAACTCGGCGCTGTGCTTCTTGAAAGTGGTGACGGCGAACAGGACGAATTCGTCGTCTTGCGCGACCTGTATGGATGATCGAGGAACAACCATAGGTGAGATTGTTTCGTAGCTCTTAAGATACTCCTTTTTTAGGTTGGTGGGAACGGCGACTAGATGCGTCTCGAGATATTCGGAATCTTGTACTAGTAGAGACGGGTCCACGATCGGCGTAAGCGACTTGGTTGCGAGGTTACCGCTGCGTTCAACGAGTTAGTATCTGATCTAGACGCTTGTTGGATGTTATCATATTCGGGGCGCATTACGTTTGCTTTCTTTGTAGAGCAGCGAGGTTCGTCTTGACTTGGTTATACTGGTTGAACTTGGTCTTGACATCATTATCGATTGTGGCCAATTCCTACCGGCGCAAAGGTTCTTATATTAGCACACCACCATATCGTTCTTGGTAGCGCTTATGTCGACTAATGATATGTACCTTTTGCAAAATATCAATAAGCTCGCCCACAGGCCTGTCGGCTCTGTACCGGACTTTGTTCCAAGTAAAGCTGCGAAGGTACTGATCCGTCGGCTCTAGAAGCTAGTCAACAGACCGAGATATTGGAAGACGCGGCAAACAAGGGCAACACACTGTCATTGACCATCTTTTGTTCAGAAGCTTTATCCTCGTTGCCTTCGTATAAGGAGCGCAAGGAATCGCTGACTTTGCTAACCACTCCCTCGCAGGCCGGATTGAGCTTTGCCAAGTCGTCGGCTTGCTGGACTAAGGCGTCCAGAGTACCTATTTTAAAGTTGGGGACGGGAAACGGCAGGACATTTCCATTCTCTGGGGATATGGTGGTCTTGAGGGAGTCGAGAGCTTCTTGCTTGTCGCCTGTGTCGAAGGTGCTGAGAGGCAGCGATACGAGAGCGTACTTCGCCGGGGTCGGAGCCATTGCGGCGGTCGGTAGCTGTACACCTGTATTTAATGATTTAATGTTTCGAATAATACAGCTGAGGTATGGTCGACAGGAGGAGGACGGAGGAATTACGGGAGCTCGATGGGTGAGCGAGCTCCTGCAGGTGGAGTCGGGGAATATTACTCAATAACAGAAGGCTAGAAAGCTAGCAAGTATAATACACATACGAAGGATATTAGTAGACAAATGTGCTAGCCCCTCGCCTTTGAATAATTACCACAACACCGGTTCGTGGTTCAAGTCGTCGTGTAGGTGGTAGGTGAGGTGGAGGTCATAGCTGCCGAGTAGAAGGCTGTTGTGTGGTTGGAGCTGTAGGTACTTGATGCACGAGGTCAACGTCAGTGCTTCTTTAGTCTAACTTTAAGTGGGGTTACTTAGCAGCAAGCAACTGTAACATCGAGGAGGGCAGCACCTACTTGCCTCATAGTCAACTCTTCGTCTCGCCTAACTCCTATTAATAAACCATGACAAAACTCTAATAACAGACGAAATAGGTACTCTTGAAGGTAGAGCCACGCTGAACGAACCCACCTTCTAGCAACATGAGTAATACAATTTTATCTTGATAATCTATTGCTAGACATTGCACCTCTTACCTGGATGTAGCATTGGGCCGAGGTAGACTAGTAGACTGAGGTTGTAAGTATATGAAGGGGATGACTGAACCCAGTTGAATATATGCGTTCTCATATCGAAACCTATGATGATCGTATAATCCACCTTATATAAGCTACTACTTGCGAAGGGATAATGAAGGGTGCAAATTGTATCACTAATAAGTGAGCAAAGAAACTTCTACTGGCTAACGATGTTTATCAATCTTCCGTTGAGTAATGCTTTTCACGCCTTGATCTTTAACATTTATATATAGCTTGCCTTTAAGGTAGATAGCTCTCCTGTAGCCTTCCCTACGTGCCTTGAGATCTTAGATCCGAATTAAAAGAAAATCAACAAGAATTGCTATAATTATTCAAGATCTTGTTTGTATGATTTCTCTTTCATATCGTTGGTTGAGGAATGTTCATCGGCCCCCAAATGACATATCTTTTATTTGACTTGGACGAATTTGATATTCCCAGGACCAATCGTATCAGCACTTGGCAAGGCACGCCTACCCCAGCTCATTCCCACTTGCATGTAATCTATACTCATACTCTTGAATGGACGGAGTATTCATAACTCCTCTCTTCGATATTATCTCATTATATAGTCATCCATGAAGAGAATGGTAGAGAATGACATGAGACGAAACGACATGACGGAAAGTATAAGATGGGAAGATATACATAAGTTGATAAGATAAAGCGTCTGAAATTGAGACAGGGACAGACATGAGATAGTGGATGTTCCTAGTCTCTAGTGTAAGTGCGGGACGAGGGGGTCACGGGCCACAAACCATCCACGGCGATCCTGTTTATTTGATTCTCCCATCACATCCCTGCCAGAAGCAACAGAAGAAGGTACGCACCAGCCATCTCCATCTCTTCGCGACTCCGCTTTGGCATACACTAATCCACTAATCACCACTAATCCGCTAATCCCATCTGAAGAAAGTACAACCCCAAAACCCTGGGAGAGTCGACGTGTAAATCCAATAGCCGCCGCAGAAAGCAGAAAGAGCACGAGAACCGTTCCCGAAGTGCTCATTACCAAAACATCCTCCTCTCGACCCTATTAGTGAAGAAAGGTCTTGTCGTTCCATCGCCGTTACACCAACTCAAGCGGTCAGCCAGTCCTATGAAGCCCAACCACCTGTCGCCATCAACGACTTTTGACTTTCATTTGTCCTGTCTGCCGCCGGCTGAAGATCAGCATTCAAACTTAATCTGCAACGTATTCGTCGCCCCAACTTTCCCGTCCTATTAGTCTAGGTGTCTAGGTGTCTACCTAGGTAGGTATTCAGTCCTACCTTACTATCATTGCTACTATTGCCACTACTACGGTTTCGAATACAATCTCCCGGCGCATTCAGCCCATTGATTCCTTCCATTCCCCGGCTCTCTGCGGCGTCGCATCGCTTCCTCGCGATGACGCGCTGGTAGTCGCTACGCCCTATAACCCGTCATCTGCGGTCGACGAGCATGGAATCCTCCCAACTGGTCCATACTCAGCTGCCAGAGACAAGTCCAATATTCTCCGTGTCGTAGCGAACGAGACAGACATAGGCCGCATACTCTTTTTGTCATGGTCGGCATTGCTCCAACCAAATGGCTACAGCGTCCGGTAGACCGTGTCCCCCTTCTCGATTTTATGGTTCTTCGCCTAACTAGTTGTCGCAGGCCAGCAATCAGCCAATTTGGCAAACAATTCTACTTCCGTTGCTAGGGCCTCGAGTACTAGCGCCCAGCACCTTTCCGAATCCCCTACGCCGGGCCTGACCGCACCATCGCCATCCCTAGCTGCTCCTACGACTAATGGCAGCACCAATGGCCTCCTGCCTTCTACCCTACCTAATGATGGTTCTATGCATGCGGATCTAAGATTGTATCCACGGGATGGGCGTGTGAGGAATCCCGTCCCGAGCAAGTTGAAGGATGTAAATGAGCAGATGAAAGGGAACTTCAGTGTGATGCACATGGACGTTGCTAGCCATCGCGCAAGCGAAGGACGAGATGCTGCTGCAAAGCGCACTAGCGAAAGCACCGCTTTGCAAGCCAAGCTAGCTCAGACGGACACCTACGTTTCCCATCAACGGAGAGCGAATTACCCCCGGCCCCCTGGGTTAAAGCAATTCACCTCCCCCAGAAAGTCTACTTCTATCGAGCCAGTCCCTGTATCTGATAATGCAGGCCCTACACATCCTCTTACTATTGCGGAAACAAAGACCGAACAGGCTCGATTACTCACACTCCTGAGGACTCTTCAGCCCACTCTGGTCGTCGACCAATTATGCAAAGCGCTTGCATTTTTTGGCGGCATACCTGATGCTCCACCTCCTGCCGATGGCAAATTCCCGGAAAGCGCTGAGGCGAACGGTTCTGGCTCTCTGTTCGTCGGATGGATCGCTGAGATATTCCCCAATCTTGACGAACCCCGAAGACGGGCGCCCGTTCCATCTGCACTGCACAACGTGCATCCGCGACGCCCTAGGGGACGACCGAAAGGCAGCAAAGCCACTAAGTCTCGAAGCGACAAGGGCATCAAGAAAGGTACTAAGGGAACCTCAAATCGAGCTCAAGAGCCTCAAGACGATAGCTGGATTGATGTAGACGATACTGTCTTGGATTTAAATGGAGACGACGATCTAGTCGAAGTTGGGGAGGCGTTGGGGAATGCTCCGAGCACGCCTCCGCGAGCCCCCGATGCGGCACAGTTCAACCACACTCCCGCGACGGGTTCGACCGGTGGTTTCAAGTCTATTAATGACGCCGCCACAATTCCGCCTGGATCTAACACAAAACGACGCGGCCGACCTAAAGGTTCCAAGAACAGACCTAAGGAAATTTCTAGTTTGCAACAGGGGACTCAGCCAGCTGAATCTGCACAGCCCACTCCGAATGTTCCCAACCAGAATGACCATGTATCAACGATCCCAATACCGCCGAAGGTAACGCCCGTGCCTGTGCCCATTCCCATGCTTGGCGAGCAGCCCAAGAGAAAAGCAAACGCAGGACGGCCAAAGGGTTCTAAAAATCGCCCTAAGGCTGCTAATGAGTTGACAGGACAGGACGTAACGACGTCTCAACAACAGACCCTTGATCTTCCAAATCATCAGGCCAGCCAGAATCCAGGCCAGATAGCTGGGGCTGGCCCCTCATTTACGAGTAACATTGCTACCCCCTCTATTGCCGATACCAACGCTTCTCAAAGGGACAAACGATCCCAGTTACCTCCGCCTGCGGTGCCAAATACCCAGATTCCGACCCCGCAAGTAAAGGAGTCGACAATAGTCGGAAAGAAGCGGAAGCGTCAGTCTGCTCCTACAGGTCCTATCAACCCTCAAGTTGATGGGGCCGCCGATAGTGTTGGCGGAAGCAATTCAGTTCCGCAGCCACCTCAGTCTAGCAATTCTCAGGCAACTTCAAATCCAATTCCTCAAGCGCAGCCCTCCGCTGGTCAGTCTGTTCAGCAACCTCCTGTAAGCGGTAATGCTGCGCCGTCAGCCAAACGATCCCGCAAGTCCCAGGAGTCAGGCGCGCTACAAGCGTCGAAACGCTCAACTCCAAATAACATGGGAGCTAAGAATCCTGTGTCGTCTACGGGAGTCACTTTGGATCCAGCTCGGCAGACTAATCAAGTTGCGGCTTCATCTCAAGGTCATACGCAGGCCGAAGGACTTGAAGCGCATTACGAACGAATAGCAGCTTTACAGAACCGCGGTGATCAAGCACAGAGCAATAACAACCGCCCCCCAAAGCAGCACCAGCAGCATCAAGCAGCGGCCTCGATTGGAAACACAATATCTCCTACCCCCGCGGAAGGCTTGGAAGCTCACTACGAGCGTTTTACTGCTCTCCAAAACCGCCAGGACACTACGAGGCAACCAACAGCAAATCGCCAACAAATGCAACAGCAAACTACTCAAACCGCCTCGCCTATTCCATCACAGGCTTCAAAGGGCCCCCAAATGCCGTCCACTTTAACCTCGCACCAACAGACGAGGACGTCGCAACCTTATTATCCTCAAACACAGACTCTCGGCTCGTCATATAACACACAAGCCCCTACGTACTCTACAAATCAACGTCAGCCTCAGCACATGGCTACAGGGTCTCCCGGGACCAACCTTGTACAGCACATGACTAATTCCCCTCAGTTTGGCGCGCAATCTAACTCGCCTCTCATGCAAGGGGATACTAATTACAGAGGATCGCCATCGTTAGTTCACAACAATACAGGGTACCCACCCCGGAGAACGCCATCGGCATCGCCTCTAGATAGCAACTACCGCGGAACCGGAGCCCCGGGTCACGGCGTCTCGAACCACTCGCCTCACTTCGGCGCGCGTCAGACTCCGACTACTACTCATAGCACGTCGCATCCTAACATGCCCTCGTCTTTCGCCCCGTTCTCGGACTCGAGCTTTCTGGACATCCAAAGCCTGGATTCGAGCAATAACCACGGCGGACTAGGTCTGGGAACCGGCTCATACGGGCTCGGTAGCGGCGGCGTGCCCTCACAGCAACGGACAACCGGCTCCAGCGCTACGTCCCTATATTCCTCAGCCACGGGCATGAATAACAACTACTTATCCTCTTCGAACGTCGGCCGTGCCACCCAAAATAGGTGGCCATCATGAACGCATTCTACTTGATACCTAAGCCGAGATACCGTAGGAGCTCGGCTCGCACATGATATATGACGGAATGTGGCGTTATATGGAAGGGACGAAAAAAATCTATAAAGCGGCGTTTGAACATGGAATTTCTGTTTTATTTCAGGGGCTACGACCACGTTTCTAAGTGACCATCTGCCCCCCCCCCCCCCGGGCCCCCTTCCCAAATCTTTCTCTTATCTTATTAGTACTAGCACTGCTGCATGGTTCATGATGGAATGTTCACAACAAAGGAAGGGAAGGGATAGGCAGGATGGAAATGGAAGGGTAGGGTAGGATGGGATAAGGCGAGGCAAGCGGCTTTTTTTTTTTTTTTACTATTTTTTCTTCGTTTCGAATAATGAATGGATTTTTCGAAGTTTTTAAACTCGCACGCGTACAATCTAGGGGCGAGAGATTTATGGTCATTTGGGTTAGGGGGTGTTTATTGTAGGTTATGTTAGGCATGCGTTGGGTACCTAGTGTAGCGGTAGCGGTAGCGGAGCTGGTTGCAAGCGAGCAAGCGAGTAAGCAGGCAAGCAAGCAGGCTACGGGATTGTATTGAGTTGTATGTGTTGTCTCAATATACCATTTGTGTCGCTGGGTTTTCGCAGTTGCAACTGCGTTTTCGATTCATGCGATGAGATTCAAAACGAAGATGAGGGTCAAAAGAGATGAAGGTAGAACTTAGGTTCTTCAGATGAAAATTACGGTGACGAATACAATGGAAAATGGGCCCGAGAACATCATTGATTGATATATGGGATATATATCTACTTTGCTTAGTTCCCCCTCTCCACTCATGAAGACGCTTGCACTATGATATTGTATGTGCGGGCTTGTGACTTGCATGATCCGTGCCAGTCCCTTTAAACCCCCTTCCTTTCTTCCCTTCATACCATCTTCCCAAAAAAGAGCCTGCTACCCCTTTTTTACTCCCAGCAGGGAGGGAAGTTCGGAAGCTTGTATATCAACCAATAAAAATGCCTTCCAAAACATAAAAAAATGGAGTGATACGCCCCGTTCGCGGTTTATGGCCTATGACAACAGTAAAAAAAAGATAACGACGTAAAGAAAGAGGTCCACCGAGTAGGTATGATATGATGTCTCCTCCGTATCTGGCAGCAACCACGCGGGACAGGAAGAAAAGAGGAATCTTCGAACACCTATATGATTTCGCCCAAGCTGCTCTTTCCTCTTTCCCCTAGCCGCGAGCGGGGATATCAAAAATATATCTTCCCCATCTCCTGATAGAAAGAAGATAATGAGCCGAAAGTAAAGATAGAAACAAGTTCCCGCCCTTGTTTAAACGCCTCGTAAATGCTGATGATATATGGTAATGACATGGCTAGACAATGGCTAGGCCCACCCGCAGATATCTTCTAAGACGCCGATGCTAGGTATGAATCAACGAACTCAACCGTCCCCATAGGTAAGTAGTAGGATATAATTATTCGATAGGGTCCTCTTCGATAGCTTCGAGAGGTGGTCGGGCTGAGGGTGCTGCTCGTCCGTACCACCATTCGTCTTCCTCGGCGGCGCCGTCTTCACGGATAAGCTCCAGCATAACCTGCGCATTGCGCTTGATATCCTGGGGCCGCTCGACGATCTTCCGGTCGAGTATCATGGCCTCGGCCGTCGGCAGCCATATCTGTTGTAAAGTCGGTAAGTCGGGGACGAGCAACTTGAGCTGTTCTCGGGATAGTTCGCCCATTGGCATGCCCTCAGCCAAGCTGGTATTGAAGACTAAACTTTCCCACGAGCTAAATGTTGACGCATCGCTACCCCTTCGGCCCGCATCCGACCCTTGCCGCCCACGGCCACTTGGATGCGTTTCTCCATGCTTCGTGAAATCGGCGTCGCTAACGCTCGACTTTTTCCGGGCGAGTCCCATGAATCCTCGTCGTTGTTTTGTTGCCGTCGTCTCGGCGGGCTCCTTCAGGACCGAATTATACCATGTATCAACAGCTCCTCTTCTCGAATTATATCCCTTAATCTCCCAAAAGCGTTCTACCTGCCGAAGACCACCAATGCACATAGCAGTCACGTAAACTTCATCGGGGGGCCGGTCCTTCAAATAACCTCTGATGGACCGTTCTAATCGACCGACATACGACGGCGGCCGAAGGCGTCGGCAGAAAGAGGACACGACCAAGGGGAACACCTGGTGAACGCGTAATAAGGTCTCATCATCGTACATGTCCATGATCTTAGCCTCGATAGGGTTGATGGTATAAGGAACCTGCGATAAGCCATGCCCGTGCTCCTTGATATATTCAATATGTAATGTCCGGTAGGTCTCGAAGAAATGAAATACCGTGAATAGTAGTGGGATTAGTCGGCGGCGCATCCGCTCGTATTGTGGTTCGAATTCGAGACGTTGGGCCTCGGTAGTTCTGAGAAATATCTCTTTCGTCACTCTTTCGCATATTAAGTAGGAGAGTTTGGCAGCAACGTGTAGCCGATGCCATATTCCACAGAGATAATGAAGCCGTATGGAAGACGGATCGGGTGCTGGATACAATCGCTTCGCGTAGGCTGGAACATGATGTTCCAGGTGGTATCGCGCAATTGGAAATTCGTTGACTGTAATCATCGCGTGCCACGACCGCGATGCTAAACGAAGACTTAATATGTCAGATAAAGGCAAGGAGGCAATGATCTGAATCTTCAGCTCATTAGGGAGTGCCAAGAATAATTGGTCGAAGGGTGTGGTTTTCCTCTTTGTAGACTCGATAGATAGTCTTCGCGAATCATGGTCAACAGAAGTACGCGACGGTAATATTGTCCTGAAGCTAAAATTGGGACGTCGCTTCTCGGTTTTATGGGTATCGTGCGAGGCGTGATCAATTGACTTTGCTCTTCCGATAGGTAATATGAAAGTCGAAGGTTCGGCCACGACGGGGCCATCGTGCGGGTGGGTAA
Source organism: Hypoxylon sp. FL0890 (assembly GCA_022497025.1). NCBI lineage: Eukaryota > Fungi > Ascomycota > Sordariomycetes > Xylariales > Hypoxylaceae > Hypoxylon > Hypoxylon sp. FL0890. Next base: position 20,807 of record MU386601.1, read on the forward strand.
CAGCATCTTGAGGCTGTTCCTTAGACTCGCTTAACTGCTTGAGCTTGTCGAAATACCGCTGCGAGGCGAATTCAGTGATGTGTGGAGGGTCCATTACGAATGATTTTCAGGCGATTGAGCCGGTACGCCTGAATTGAAAGGGAGGACAGGCAGTGCCTGTAATGCACGCTTGTCCTCTATCGGACAGCAAAGGCGACGGCGACGGAATCGGTGGTATCAAGAATTGTCAGTCGCAAATCAAACATGTTGAGACATCGGATATATCGAGTGGTTTAGATCTTCGAGAGCCAAAGCCGTCCACGGTACAATTCGATCCGACGGATTGCGGTTTGCAAATCGAAGGTAGGGCGACAGAGACCGAGAGAGCGGCGGACAACAGACACGGTAAGGAGATGAAGCGAGCGACGTCAGATGTACAACACAATACGACAATCAAAGCGCTCTGCGCCTCCCTATCGTTAGGAACCGGACTCCGGTTGGTTAAGTCTCGGTCGTAAGGGGGAATTGGAATGTCGAGTCTCGTGGACGCCGATATAGTTTGCTGAATTTAGGGACGATTGTCGCAGACCCTGAAGGAAATTCGCAACGTCTCAAATGCGCAATCGATTCGAAGGCGACGAAGAGGGTATCGCGACGAGACGAGGATATTTTCGATCGATAATCTGACGTGTGAACTGTTGGGTTATTAGGCGCCAAGAGACAAGGCGTGATGTTTCGAGGTCAAGGTTCGGGAATGCAGGAAAGATAGTGACGAGATGGTGTTGGACAAGATGTTGAACAGAAAGAGAGGACAACGTTGACAGAAGAGACCAGATAGGGCAAACGCCTACGGCCGGTGCTAAGAACAAGAGAGACCCATAGAGTTCACCACTCGTCGGGAGTGGATAAGGTTTGAGGAGTATGGGAAAAATGAGGCCGAGAACTTGAAGGTGGCAGAAGCCCAAGTGGGAACTGGTTCGCGAGTGTGAACGTTTTGGGGGGGGGATTGGTAGGAGGACGGGAGTGGACGGGGAGCACGGGAGTGGATTGGGAGTGGATGGAGTGGATTAGAACGGATCCATGGATGGAGAGTGGATGAGATGTGGCCCTGGAAAAACAGCGGGAAGAATCCAGGGCGAGCTAAGTCGGTAACTACTTGTACATTGTAAGGTGCCCTTGGGTGCCACTTGGGTGGTGTGGAGAACCTCTGTTACTTGAGTGCTTGTAACAGAAACCCATGGAGCCCATGGGGGTGTGCTGGCCTGGGGGCGTGGGTGGCACTGGGGGAAGGGAAAATCCACTAAACGTTCGGTGTTATGGTGGTATGAGCTATAAAATAGGGTGCCCGAGAGAACGCCATTTCGCTGCTTACGGCGATTTGGCCGGCCAAATAGTGGAGTGCTGCCGACCTATGGCCAGCGAGTGATATGCCGTTATGCGTCTTATCGGTATGAATCGTCGAAAAGAACGAGGGAAAGCCCGACTGCCCTAGCATACAAGGTTTAGTGCTTTCTTGGCTCTATCATTTTAGACTTTTCACCATCCTCACGATCCTCACGATCCCCACCAATCTTCCATACATGTATTCCTTATCAACACGCAATTGTCTGAACTTGTATAGAAGCGGACCTTACTCTAAAAATATTCAGTCATTCTCATTCAAGACCTAGTCGTGTCAACTTGTCCTAACTCCGAAGTCCTATCCATTGTCACAATCAAAAGCTTGACCCTGGCATCAGCTTATTGCTAGTAAAATCTCCAACCGAACTCGAAAACCGTTATTACCACGTTATGACCTAGATGAAGTCAGTCAGATTCTGCGCGTGTTCCATCGTGCGGTCATAACCGATAAGCCTTCCTTATACGGTATTGATATTGTATCATCTCTCCATTGATGCGTTTTGACGGTCTGGACTACGTATCCCGACTATCTCAGGACGACCACCTATCGGGCCGCGAAAGTCCCATAGATATATCGGCCACCCGCAAATAGCTTCTAGTCTCTTCGCTCGGCCCTTTACCAAAGTTTCTCTGATATCTCACTTAGCTTCTCTCCTTTACTAGCTCTTACGCTTTTTCCTTTCGCCTCTCGATAGCTCAAAACTTATCACCATCATCATCATCAGATTCATACGTTACTTCTCAGCCCGTGTCTGGGCCGGATATGAAGATGAGGTCGATTATTGGTCGTCTATGCTATCTACCTTATGAAGCACCACAAGCAAGCTTCTACATTTAGCCTATTACCAGCTCGGTTATGGCTTGCAGCTTCAGAATCGTACGTCGCGGAGCCTCGTAGATTTCCGATCACATCTTGCTGGTAATATGAATAATTGCTGCGGCCATTGCCGAGAGTAACACCGATCTCTTGCTCAAGGCCCTCGAAGATGCTTGTAAACTCGGTTCAATACTCTCTGGTCTCTCTCATCGACACGGTCGTGACACACTTGGCATATGCGGTATTTCACCGAATGTCTAACTCTACACACGTTACTTATAGACCAAGATGTTGGAGCAAAAGCATCAAGAGCTACGGATGATCAGTCAATATCGCACAGAGCTGGTAGCTCTCACCAGTGTGCCTGGCGGCTACTTAAAACCAAAGTGGTCCGGGGGGAGAAACCGTATCTCATCACGATTCACCAGCGCCAACGATACAAATTACCGAACTCAGAAAGATCTGCATTTGATTTCGGCACTTCTGGGGTTGCTTTTCTCATTTCGGTCTTGCAGTGTAACATGCCACCTAGACAGCGAGACCATCCTTTTTCCTAATAAGATCAAACCCCCTTTTTTTCAATCTCTGCTCTGCGAGACATTGCACATGATCACTCTGAATCGTCGAGTTTCATTGATGACAATCAAGAACCGAAAAGGGCCCTGCATCACGATACGGTGGCCGCACATACTCATACATATCTACACCTACATGTTTAATTATTACTTACGTCTCGGCATAATCAATACCGCAGCGCCCACGGGCGTTCCTGTCAGCACATCACTTTATCCGGCATACATCGGTAATCTTTCCATCTCGCGTTTTTGATGTTCCACATTCGACCGTGCCAAAAGGTATCAACCAGTATAGGCGATGAATTTCACAATTCAAATTCAAGCAATTCTCATACACCAAGCGGTGATCGTGTATAGTGTTATTACCTCCGAGTCCAGAGAAAATCACCTTCCCTACATACAGCCATAATACAGCACATACGTACGTGACCGTGGTCCGTGAGAAACAAGGGCATGGGAATTCCCCGCGATAGAGCCGCCTAGTCCGTCCTCTCACTGTTCAAAAGGAAAGGGACCGCCCATGTGGATCGGCGGCCTTACTACGGTCATTCTCCAGTGACTCCCAGCAGCCGTCATATTCTAATCCCCATTGGCTAACGGCTTTATTATCCATCTTCAAATACAACTCTTTTCAATCCCATCCCTACCTACATACCTCATATTTACAACAATCCGACTTTCAAGCCTGATTATATACTGCCTGTCTCATGGCCTAGAGAAAAGCATCCCTCTACTTTTTCATTGAAGTATTATCATGGTAAGGTTTTATATCTACGAAATCTAATGAAATTGAGTCATGTACGTACTTGCCAGTACGACCTTGCCGCGAATATTCCACTTCGAGTAGGGCCAAGTAGTGACAGTCCGAACTTACCTGGCTCCCCGCTGCTGTAAGAGGCGTGCCGGTTTAAGGGATCGCACACACGACTGTATTGTACAGGTGCAACGTGGTCTTCGTGAGAAAAGTGACACTGAAATGAAGCCTTCTATTCGCGGTTTCAACCACAAAGACAATTCCACAAATGAAGGCAGAATCATTAGCTATAAAGCATTCACGTTATATCTCAACGCCATCCACCGGACCCCTCGAGACAGCCAATCCCGGATGGGTGCTCATCTTCTCAGCCTTTCTCAAGTGACGACGCTGCTGCGATGAGTTGGCCTGTCAGGCAGAGCTTATTCGGCATGTGCATTTCTACTAAATAGCTAGGTTAATCAGTCTAGTCCAGGCCGAATATGTATGGCAAGTTGCCGAATGCTACGAGGGGCCTGGGGAAACGTCATCTGTGTTTGTTCTGGTCTAGCTCGAACCTCTTACTCCAGTTTCTATGCAGCGGCGATCAGCTTTGGACGATGATATGCATGTGGAACACGAGGTTGACGAACCGAAAGATATTCTCGGGAGATCACTAAGCCCAGCCTTGTTCTCGGTCAACGTGGCTCATAGTCTGTCCTCTACTAAACGTGTGGTGCCTCCTGAGCTCAAGGTTTGGATATCCCATACAGGACTGTGCAGCTTCTCTCCTCTCTATCGCAACCCCTCATTCTAGGCCCGTCTGCCTAGAAGTGATTTGGCTGTAGCAAGCTGCCCGGAGAAGGTGCCGAATATATTAGAGGGGCATCGTTTCTCATCCGGCCAAGGCCTCTGTGCGCGTTCGTCCACCTCCTGCGCCAGTTAGGACCCAGCGATAAGCATCTCGGCGATGAGCCTGGCTTGAGATTCAAGATGAAACCAAGCGAGCCAATCTCCAAAGAAGGCAATACACGCCGCAGAACACTTCACTCATGACGCAAGGTAGGCTGTGGATCGTATCATTACTAGAAAGCATCGTGTGAAACGACAGCCATCTCTCGCTTCGCTGGTGGCTCCTAGCTTTTTCTGACGGGATACTCCTTTTCCCCTCTCCCGATAGCTGCTTGAAGTATTCGGCTCGCCACTTATTAGAATTTGGTCTCTATTTCGGGGCTAGTGGTGCAACGATACTTCATCAAGTAGGGACATACAAGATATCCAGATGTCCTTCGTATGAGGCTGCGAATGTAGTAAATCGCGTACCTGATGGAGAACAAATAATATAAGCCTCTCCGTGAACTTCACTCACGCTTACTAACTTGGAGTAGATCGGTCCCGATTACTGAACATGCAGAGCATGGGGGACGCGTGCGCGCAAAGCCATCTAGAATTGTTCTAAACTTCTCTAGCTTGGAGCCAAGCCCCAGGGTCCCCGAGGATTCGCCCCATGTTTCCAGCTTCACCTGGTAGACAAATGAGGAAGTTGGTTATGAAGAAATATGGGACAACCCGAATCCCCTCATGCCTACAGGTACCTTACCTAGGTATTGGCAATGTTCGCCGTACTCCCTCAGCTGTCCTTCACACGAGTCTCACCTAAAAAGGCTTTTCCCCAATTTCCGATTTCTCCTTAGCACAGATCGACGACCGACTAGCCCCGAGCCAGCGGTTGGCGTGCTGCGTCTGGGTAGTCTATTTTTAGCAACCACATGTGTGCGGTGGGCTGCGTGGGTTGTGTTCTCACTTTACCACTCACGGCGTTCCTGGCCCCCGCCATCACTGACGTCCCTTATTGTAGGTACTTATGAGCTACATGGATCACGTTACAGAATGGCGGCAAAAACGACCCTCCTCCGTTGGGATTCGGCTGACTGTTGGTGTCCCTGTCACGTACCATCATCATCGCTGCCAAGGCGTCGAGCATTCCCTTTTCTGCTATGAGAGTCGTCACTTGGGAAAAAGAACCATTCGATCTCCCTCCTTCTATCCCGTTCCTCTCCCCGCCTCGATCCTCCTCATCTCCTCGCCTGCCTTACATGCGTATCAGTAGCCTCTTTCAAAACTACTCCAGTAAGGTTAAGTACCAGTTTACCGAATTTGGTAGCCTAGCAAGTCGTTACCGTTCGGGGAGAGCTAGGGGAGCTTCTGCTGTACAGTACTCCTCATTATTACTAACCCTACCTAACTTGGTTTCATCTCACACTTCTTTTTTGCCCTCTTCCTCATTATTAGCCCCGCGCTGTATTGTGTTGAAGCCTTGAAACCTACCTAAGCAACAATAGCCTTCGCTTGCAACTTGAGATCTGTTACCTTCCCGCCTCTCACCGGTCTCTCAACTGCCGATGTCTGCTTCATATGAGGCGTAGTGGCGATAGCCAAGAAAAGGAGCGTACATTAACGTTGCTGCTGGGCCCGCTGCTACTCGATATTACCCAGAGTATTCATCCACCCCTTGACATTCTTCCCGGGACAGCTTGACAGCCAGCTTTTTATCCCCCCACAGCGCGGCTGCGTATATGCGTGCGTGAGCCTGAGGCGCGTGTTCAGGAAGGATTGGCTAGGTTGTTCCATCCTTTTGCGCCAGACGCGCGCTCCTTTGCCTTCCCCCCTTCAAGAATCCATCCATCTGGCCATCTCCATTGGCCTTCGATGCGCCTCTAGCGGCAGCGCTCTATCTACACAACTTACACGCTTAGATAGGGAGGTAACCACACTTCACATTTCCCCTCTCGTCACCGGGAGCCGCGCACCGCAATATAAGCAGGTTACGCAGATGGCCATGGATTCCACACCGAGCCAGCCGACCTCGTCGGGATCCGGGCCTCTCCGGATCCCCGAATCAAACCCTACATCATCATCGTCATCTAACTTCGCCACCGGCGATCACCCCACAGAACCAGATCCTGGCGTGGTGGACTCGCCGATATCGCCCGCCTCGCCAAACGCCCTTGCGCGCTTTGAGTTCGAGACTGGTAGGGGCAATGAGGGGTCTAAGATCCTGATGGTAGAGTGGGATCCGACGCCGACAGGAGAGGACGGGTGGGTCGTGACATGGGAGGGTAAGACGACTACGTTTCCTGTCAGCGAGAAAGTGGAGGATGATGAGGACTATGTCGAGAGACAAGGAGAAGAGGACCAGCAAAGGCGACAACGTGTCTACTTCCTGTTACCGTCGGACGCCACTGTGCCGCCGCTGGTGACTATATCGCACGCCGGCTCCGGCCGGGCGCTGAACGCTAAATGTATGCCGGCCATTTTTGCGCCGGGACTCGGGGTTGGGTCCCGGGATGCGGGACGTCGAGGCGTGCTGCATACAGTGTGGGCACGGCGGCGTGCCGAACAGCTACAGGATGAGATACGCGCGGAACTGCGGGATAACAGCGAGAGCGTCGGGCTCGAGATGGCGGTTCAGGAGCGCCTCTGGATTATCGATCACTTCGGCCTCGACGACCTGCGCCCTGCCGAGGCAATCCCCAGCGCCATAGCTGCTCCCCCTGCCTCCCCTATGGTACCTCAGAGCCCACGCTCCCCGATAGGTGGTAAATTGGGGGAGAAGTTGAGGGGGCTGAAGTTGGCGACTTCGCCGGCGGACCTGGTAGCGAACCCCTTAGGTAACATTCCCTACCCACTTTTATGTCTTCCCCTTTCTTTATCCCTAAGAATCCCGAATATTCCACTTTTCAAGTTCATATATATGCTACGTCCTGCGTCTCAACACACTCTCACACCTCTTAGGTAATTACTACTCGCAGCAACAAAACCCGCATCTCTCAAGATCCGATCCGCCACCTCCACCTAATAAGAGAGAAAGCGAAGCAACGCCGTCGAGGGCAGGCACTAGTGCAGGTGGCGTGGCATCGCTCGACGCCGTCCTCGACGGTAACAACCAGCAGGCGGCAGCAGCACCCGAGACCCAGAGCAAGGAAACGGAGGACGAGCTGTTCGCCTTACCCATGAGCCCGCGGAGCCCTGAGATGAAGGCGAAGAGCCCTTTTGCACTTCTTCGGTAGGTGGACAGGTAAAAAAGAAAAAAGCCTTACTCGGTATTTTCGAATTCTCGGGAATTAAGGGGGGTTATTCTAGATTTCAGGTGGGGATCTTGGAAAACTAGGTATTTTTATATGTAACAGACATGAAAACCCACCCAGGATGGGAGACAGCCTGCCAGAGGAGGCCAATATAATGGATGAAACGGGGCGGGACAAAGAAATGGAGGGAACGACGTCACTTGGGGGTAATAGGTATGGCGGCGTTGCCTTGTAGCTGAAGACAGGGCTATTATGGCAGATCAATGGATTGAATCTCCAAGAATAGGAGATGTGGGGGCACAGGACAAAGGAGTGAGTACGGATACTAGGTAGGATAGCAACTGGAGTGATCGCAGTGAGTTAGGTCCACAAGGGTTAGATGATGCTGCAAGAAGCTTCTTCTCCCCGTATTCTGTCGGTCACCGTTACCACTAGGCTACCGAGGACCAGCTTGGCCTCCGTGCCTGCGTGCGTGACGGCGAAGAATTTAATATAATGAATATGTGGGAAATAATATACTTGAGATCTAGTGAGCCCCTAGGCTGTCAGAGTAGGAAGAGCGAGACAAGATACCTACCTATGGACGTTGAGATACGACACGGCACTGAATAGCATGCCGCTCTTCAATCACCAATTTCTACAACTCTTAGCTACCAAGAGTCATGTGTGATAGAAAGAGAGGATCGCATATTAAACGGCTTATGTCCCATATAGCTAGTCCCAGCGCCGAACTGTCCCCGTCCACGCCGCTCTACCGCATTCCATACGGTACATACCTTACATACCTAAGTACCTATTACCTATCTAGGCCAATATGCAAGTGATAGCAAGCTACTGTAGTCCGCTGAAACCCTCGTATCTCCCTTAGGCAGTCTCTCACTCCCACAGATATACGACCGAGCAGCCAGCCAAACACACTATGCTCGTAAGCCGCCAACGACCACAATCCCGACCACATCCAGTCTCACCGCAGAAACTCCGCCATTGGCGTTACAGCGCCTTAGGCACACAACTATACCACTATACCACTACCACTATATCACTATACCGCCACACAACTTTCCACCAAAGATACAAACATCTCGTTTGTGGAGGTCACATGCTGTAACCCGTCGAGCCCGTATTCAGCATGGTCGGTCCGAATGGGCAGTGCCCCCCGCGCCCGTCTACTCTATGCAAGTTCGAAAACTTGAAACAAGACCCAATTCGCACACAAACGCAGTCTACGCTCTGTGATTCGTCGCACAAAAACTCCGCCTGCCTATCTCGAACCGTTCCGCTGGCATCCCCAACGCCGGATCGTTGGTACGGCTTTTGGGAGCCGCAGTGCGACTGCGACTGCGGAGGACCGGTGAGGGAACGCCTATATAAGTGAAGAAGCGATGTTGCCTCTTGTAGCAGGTGCAAAGATGCTGCGGTCCAACAGGTCGGAAGTAGATTAAGCGCGCGTGTGAAGTATCGAAGAAGAGCATCTCGAGTGTTGAGGGCGAAATTAGTGGCCGTCCTTTTGTTTGTTTGTGAATGCCGCAACCAGGATCCGGACGCATGAAAACCTCTATACGACCATCTTCCTCGTAACCGCGTAATCTACTCCGTCCCGTAGACGCCCTGTCCATGCTCCTGCTTCTTGAAGACCCGGGATCAATCGACCGCAGGCCCGGACCTGTTCTCCCCGAGACCCGAGCAGATGGTTCGGTCAAGGTCCGCACATAGCCAGCGCTCCATCAATGACTAGCGCCAGAATACGAAATGAATAGCGTTTAGTAGAAATTCGCGCGTGCGTCCTGGACTGCAGATGGCCAATAAAGCGTGGCGCATAGAGGAGGAAAAGAGGAGGATGGTGTTTCATCGTGATAGCTGACGACGTCGGAATTGCCCGATTTGGAAGTAGACGTGTTGGTCGGTATTGCTGACGGCAGTAGTTGGGGTCCACGTGGTCGAGCATCTGAGTGTCGGGAAGGATACAGCGATCTGAATTCGTATCGCAAGCGTTAGGTCTAGACAGCTTGCATAGGGATATGTCGAAGTTGCTGACTCCATCATGGCCGTACTAGCAGAGTCCGAAGGCAAGTTTGCTTCACGCTCCAGAACCGTTAAGTCCCCAAAGAATCGAGCACCTCCACACGCCGCAATCGGCAGAACCCCTCGAGCATTCACCTCCACCCACCAACCCGATGCTCATTCCACCTCTCCCTCCTCTCATGCCTAAGATAATACAACTTCTTCGCCTCACGATACCTTCTCACCCAATCCGCCACCTCCCTCTCCGTCGCGACGTCTCCATCCCCATTCCCATCTCCCCCTCCCTCCAGAAAACTCTCCTCCATAGCCCGACACACCGCCTCCTGCTCCGCCAGACTCTGCCCGAGTCTCGCGTACAGCGCGCCCGGCGAGAACGGCGCCAGCGCGGCGTCCATCTCGGCCTGTTTGCCGCGCCACTGGCGCTCGAGCGCGTGCGTTGACAAGAGCTGGGCTTGGGCGGCGGCGCGCTGCTGCGCGAAGCGCGCTTCGAGGTCTGTAAGGTGCGCTGCGAGGCCCACGTTCTCGTCGAGCGCGGAGAGAAGGGCGTCGCGGGTCTGGGCCAGGGAGGGGTGGACTGCGGAGGGGGCGTGGGTGAGCGCGTCGAGGGTTGCTGGGTTTGAGAGGATTTCCGCGAGGTCTTGTTTCCTGCGTTCATGTTAGAATATTGAGCAAGTATGTACATATATAGCCTTAAGCTAGTGTAGAATGGAAAATAGAGAATAGCGAACATAGGGTAGGACGTACGATTTATCCTCCAAGATCTTCGGTAGCCACTGGTCCCCGGGATCCGGTACGATCTCACTTTCTGTATTCAAGTACCCCATTGGAGCCGGGATCAAGCCCGACGCGTCCATGGTAGCGGCTGATTTACCCTTGCCATCTATCGATCTCAAGAACGCATCATCGGGCACCGGCGGCGGTGGTCGAGGAGAGTTCGCAGCGGCGGGTGTGCCTAGGCGGCTGGCATCGTGGCTGCTCGGCTTCGGTGGAGGTACCGGAGGCGGGGGTGTTGGGCTGTACATTTTCGCTTCTTTGTGACTTATACTCTATTAGATTCCGTGAAAATATCCGTATAGATTAATACCGGAATGGTTCTGAGACCGTGGTAAGATTTGCACATGGAATTGGACGAAATGTCAATTGTGATGGGAAAGGTGAAGCTATGAGCCCCCGGACGAAGTTGGGCCGAGGGGTTGGACGACCGCCTGCTTATCTTATCATTCTGATGCGTCTACGTAATAGTCAAGGGAGCTCCCCCTTTCAGAGATCACCTACATTCGAATTTGTAAGACTTCTTCAATTTTCAGTTCCAGTTAGAAGTGGACAACAGTGAAAGGCAATCTCGTCGCGGTTTTAAGGGTACACTAGGTATTCGTACGTTTTTGGGTTCATTTGCTATTCTTAGGCACACCACGGACATTCTAATATTGCCCCAACAGACGCCCAGACTTTTCGAAGGCCATCGTTATATCCTCAAAGTCCACCAACGCCAACGAGCCAGGACCTCTCCCCCGAAATGCAAGTACATGGCAATAAGGCTGAAAGACGGGCCGCTCAGGTCATCCTTCACTTCTTCACGGACCACAACTCTCGTGTCCAACCGTGTTCTCGCATCATCCTCTTGCTATTGATGCCGCCGGGTCCCTTCTTATCATTACTGCTGATTGCAAGCGCCTTACTGCAGTTTGCAAAGCCCTCGACTAGCTCCTTCATCCGCCCAGCCTTCATGATCACCGCCGCTACGTCCGCATCCTTCTTCGCGATGACCGAGGCAAGTTCCATGCATTCCAATAGATTATCACGAGTTAGAGTTGTGCCTGCGAAATGTAACACGCTCACGTATCCTATGATAGTCTCAGGGAGATACGCGTCGCGAAGATACGCAAAATCTTCGTCTTCTAATTCCTTCAGTTAGAAAATGTCCCTTGCAAACTCTTTGTCCTGACTTACCTTCAATGCTTTCCATAAGCCAGTTGTTCAATATGGGTTGCATAAAGCTCTTGATGCGCTTCACTTCACGACCAACATTGGACCAAAAGTCTCTACCTACTTGTTCCGTTGGACTGCGTTGAAAAGTTAGCTTTATGCCGCTATGGAGAAGGCCTAGTGACGGGGGACACTTACTCTTGGGCCAATAGTTCACTAGATGCTACGGTTTCCATTGAGTCCAGGGTGCGAATCAGACACTCCATCTCAAAGAAATTCTGCGCTGCTGCGACCTCCTCCGGACCAATGCCGTTGTCTTCCAGCGAACCAGCCGCGGCACTGGCTCGAACCTCGTCAAACCATGATGCATCTTCGTCATCATCGTAGATAATGCCTGCCTTCCTCTTGAAAATCTCGGCGCAACGAATTCGTTCGGATAGAGCACGGGCTGCATGTAAGTTGAATTGTTCTGGTACAGAATTAGCATTAAACGACGATAGCCTTAAGATCTAGCGGGAAGAATTGGCTTACTGAGGAACCGTTTGTAAATAGCAGTGCCGTAGTGGAAAAGTTCGTGCCAAAGGCCGTCGACGAGAAGGAACCATTCCAATGACTGAATGAGATGTTCATCGACATCGCTCAGATTCTCCGGAGGCTCCCCAAGGAAATCTGGCTTCAGTGGACGTCCATACTTAAGTGTGGGTGGCTCGTTAGAGACGACCGTGAATCTTCCAAATGCCGGCTGCTGGTCGTCCTGTAAGGGATGCTGTTCAAGAAGCGAGCGCGGCTGATATCTGACAAACTCAGCAATGTCCATGTCGAGCTTCTCCATAAGTCTCAATAGTATCTCTCGCTCTTGTTGGTCAGTTACGCTAATAACATTTCGGCTGAGCGTGAAGAAAGCTCTGTCTCCCTGCATTTGACGGCAGTATAGCGGCATTATGTCCGTCAAGCCCGTTAATCTTAGTGTAGTGACATATGCAGAGACCACATTCTCCTGTACCTTGAGACGCTCAGGAAGCTCTTTCTGCATGCCACCCTGTAGCTCCTCGAGATTCGACAGGATCAGGTATACGTGGACCAAGACGCGCAAGCCACTATGATCCGTCGGTTGGACAAACTTGGTATCATCGATATCTTGATCGGGGGAGCCGAAACGTGGGATTAGGGCCGAAACGTTATCCTTGTTTGCTAAGTTCCCGAGTGCAAGGCCAAGTTCATAGGTGTACTGATCTAGACTATTAGAAAGAATAGCGGCTTGGAGCGTCTTCATGGGTGTTTTCGCCTCTGCTGAGGTTTTGGCGTTCGTCTCCAAGGATTTCACAAGACGTTCCCCAACCGAAGCAGCATCGCCATGGAACTGTACAGCATTGAAGGCTGGAAATGATTGAGTAATGGTAGCGGTTGAGTCTTGCGGGGATCGCTTCATCAAGTAAGCGTCAAATTGTGTTCGCAATAAAGCGTTATAGTGAGCGAAGACAAAATCATCCCAGTCTTCACAGATCTTCTCGACGCTTGGTATATCGCCTGAGAGAACCCCGTAGACAGCGCGCTCAAAATCGTCAGTACCTCCTTGTCGCGCTAAGGCAAAACATGTCCGTCGCCAGAGAAGCATTGAAAGCGGATCACAGCTGAACCGGCCTTCACTTTCATCTTTGGATAATGGCATAGCCGACATACTGACTGCTCTCCAGACTTCGGTTCTCTCTACACACCAATCTCGAATCTCGGCGATGCTTCGTCCTCTACGTAATAATTCGTAGCATCCAAGCCAAATGGCTCTCTCGAAGTACTCATCTTGCGGTTGAAGCTTCCTATTCTGCCTCGTTGCGACATCAGGATCAAGCTGAGTAACAAGAGGGTTCGATCCATTCCGAAGCTTTTGGACAACATCGGAGGCATTAGGGTCTAGAGCGCCAGACCAGCCATTGAGGTTTTTCTGCAATTTAATAGCAGATCGCGTATGTAGCCACCCATAAGCGATGATGTCCCCTCTTTCAGCCCGCTGCTGGTAGTCCCGCACCAATTCGTCGATATCGACGCGCGATTCGTCGGCGCTAGTCTGAAGGCACTCCAAAACTGCTTTTCGCTCTTGCGCGGTAGGATCTGTCTGAAGGAATTCCTCCCACAGCTCCGAGCAAGATTGAAATCTGGTAACGTCGTGGCGGATGGGCTTGAGGGAAGTTTTGTTTGGATATCGCAATGGTAAGAGGCGCCGCAACAAGTCCCAAGTTTGGGCTTCAAGTTCCCACTTCTTAAGTATCTCGGCTGAACCTGGCAATCCTGGTGAATTATCTGCATCGTCCAAATCCATAGAGTCCTGACTGGAAGTATCGTATGAGCGACGGAGGTTTCGTGATAACTGTCCTTGCGACTTGCGGAGGGCGTGGACCTTGTTAGCCGCATATTGGTAATATGAATCGACGAGTTTGAATATCTCCGCTCGTCTCTCGGCCGGAGACCTGCGCACTATGGAGAGGGAGTCAAGACCTCTAGCAAATTCCTCGGCATCTTGCGCGAACTCGTTCACGTCATCGTCATACAAAGGCGACACTATCGGAATAGAATCATCAGCGTCCAACCACTCTTGAACTTCAATTGATGGCAGTAGTTGTGTACTTTGGTCATCCAAGTCGGCAGGTGGTGACGGTCCACCAAACTCAAAGCCATGCATGCGCTGAGGTCTTTGGGCCAGCATCGTGTCGATGGTGAGGAAGACAGCGAGGAATCCAAATTATCGTTATTATTCTTGGATGAGGAGCTGGCTGCTAACCAGCATCCTCTGAATCGATAAGTATCGCAATCAGAAGAACACTCGTAGTGCTATCATTTGTTGAGGAATGTTGATAAGTTCGTGGATTGAGTTGGCGCCTGGAGTGTTGCACGAAGTCCTTGCGGGCGGTTAAGAATGGAGAGCTATGGAGCTCTTACGTTGAAAAGAATATCGACGCGATTCAGGTAACTGATAGCGTGTCGGTAGCGGTTGCTAGCTAAAGGTGAGTGGGTTGGCAGGTGAGCAGGTACATGGCTAATAAATTCGACCAATGAATAAGGTGCACCAGCCTCATTAAAGTGGACCAGTCGCGGTGGCTTGAGGCTAGTGGGGGAGTACAAAGGTAAGGAATTCTCTGCGAAATTTTTTATTTTCCTTTTTCTCTTCATCAATGTCATCGGCATTCATATTAGAGTCTCGGGACAAGCCAACTATTGCCTTCCATGCTTGTCCAGGTCCAATGGATCTCTCGCGCGCTCAATGATCGCCTAGAACGATTTCTACTCTTCGTGAATGTTGCCTGACTCCTTTGTTCAGGTTAACGTAAATATGGAGATGTAGAACATGCTGCGCTCTTAGACTGCAGATGTTGGCCCTCGCCAGGATACAACTATGAAATTGTGAATAGAATATTATACAAGTTGTAAGTTGAATTAATGATATTCGCTTGCCTCCATCTGGATCCAAAGCTCGTTCACTTGTTGCGTTCATCCTGTCGTTGTTTCATCTTCAGCCGTAAGAGACTGGCTTTCGGACAGCTAGCGCTTGTCGCGTTGTCACCATATTTTTGGTAGAAGGCATCGCAACATTCGTATAGAGCATCGATGAGGTGGGAACATTTCGCCTCGTTGTAATTATTCTTCGTAAGGCAATCTGGTTATATTAGCTTGAGCAGAATGATACTTGGGTATTTGATTCGTATACCTTGGATAGCACACTCAAAAGAGGCTAACATTAGCCATATGCACGTCAAGTTTTGTCTGACTGAACTTTATGATTTCCGGGTACTCACAGCACGAGGATGGCAAGGAGGTTTTGACTCAAGATCTTCTTTCAGCCCCTACTCTTTGTTAGTTCAGAGTGTCTCCATCGTCTCAATGCCAATCTACGCACCATATTCCACACTCTGTACACGTCCAGTTGCCTGTGCAGGTTTATAGAGAAGAAGCAAACTGCTAGAAACAAATGCCGTTATTAGGCTTGAAAATTGAGGGCCCTTTAACACTATTGTCGAGGAAGATCTAATTGCTTATATTGGCATTTTAGTGGTAGATTTTACGAAGAAGTCGATCTAAGTAAGAGATTGCCGGTTGATCGAATATGACGTCGATACAATGTCAAAGCTAACCTCATCGGGTCTTTTCTATCATCTCACGGCGCTCCAACCATTTATTGTTAGCTGTCGTACGCAAATAAGGCCTTATAAGTTGAAATTGCCATATATGCTCTTTCAATCAGCGACTGTCACACGTATTGAGATTTTGTAATCTTCTATGGCATTAGCATTTCAATAGACGTTATGCAACCGACGTAGTGCTAGCTCCGGCTTGCTCTAGTAAATGTCTATTCTCGTTGGCCAATGTGATGCTGACAGAATCAAAGCCCGTATCGCCCGGTCAGATCTTGACTCCTTTAAGTTAATCTAAGTTTCCGGCTGTTACTGCAGTAAGAGATGACCTGGGAGGCTCTGCTCCTTAGGGCTGCTGCGGACCTGATCTTGGCAACCGGACCTCCATCAGCTTGGAAGCGACCATGGTCAAGCCGGGCGGTGGTGCGCAATTGTATACAGGATACGTGCATACATATGTACAAGAATGCCCTAGGCTGAAATACCAGGTACCGATTTATCATACCTTGCAACCTCGTACATTAGGCAAACAAATATAAGGCGGTACTAAACGGAGATAAGGGCTATCTATGTAGTTTGAGCATCAGAGTTCGAGATCCAAATCAGGCAGATGAATATTATTATGTGAGGATCAAATTATACCGAAATTCGTAGAGCATTCGATTGGTATATAGATAGTCTCAACAGTTGAAGGTATGAACAAACAGAGGTACCCGGAAATGGAGAGCTGCTACATCATACCTAATCTTTGATATCCCAGCTGATGTACATGTAATTGTCAGGCTGTTTCTAACCTGGTAACTGCTGCCTCTTATCCACGGATATAGGATGGGTACATGGTGCCTGCCCTTTAAATACATGTATGTAGGTACCTAGCATACTTGCCCCGCATCTAGCGTGGGTTACGGTCCTTGTTTCCCACTTAGAGGGCGCCTTCTGCGCCTCACGCAGCCTTCGCGTTGATTCTAAACTTCACAACCGCAATCGCATCACATTTTATAACTTCTCTTCTTCTCTCACTTCCTTTTCCTACCCCTTTCTTCTACCACTCGTAAGCCTTACACTAATCGCGCCGAGCGCAGCATTCGTCTTGCACTCCGATTTACTTACGAATATCTCGTGTTTCCAAGGAAGTTCTGCTCTCCGTCTGCGCTGACCTGTGAGTCTATCTTCTTGCCGCCGTGCAGTTCAGACCTGAATTGTTAGCCTCAATTTCTTCCAACACAACCCCCACTAACGTCCCAGCGACCCCAACAAATAGGCAGCAAGCCAACGCTTTTCATCAAGTCTACAAAAATTCGCACACCAAGCAACTCCCTCATACTCGAACCTCTACTTCTACACCCACGTTCAAGATGTCCGGAGAGAACGACAGCGGAAGCCCTGCGGCTGAGCGTCAGGAAGCACCTGCCGGTGGCAGCGAGCACCTCAACATCAAGGTCACGGACAACAACAACGAGGTCTTCTTCAAGATCAAGCGCTCTACCAAGCTCGAAAAGCTGATGACGGCTTTCTGCGAACGCCAGGGCAAGAGCGTCGAAGCCGTGCGTTTCTTGTTCGAAGGACAGCGAGTGCAGAAGAGCGATACACCTGACTCGGTAAGTTTCCCAGAGAATCACCAAAACCCTTCCCCGTATTCGTTGCAAGTCGTTCCATTTTCGCTCCAGTGAATGAACACTGGTTATCGTGCCATTGGATTACCTTTTACGACTTTACAGTCGCTAACCACAACATTTCCATCCCATAGCTGGAGATGGCGGACGGCGATACCCTAGAAGTCCACCAGGAACAGGTCGGAGGCGCTTCCCGCCGCTGATATTACCGGCTTTATTACAGCTGGTGGGTGAATATCATCAATGACGTGGAAACCCGAACTGATCACGGGCTTCGGAATGGAGTAGGAGGTTCGTGAAATACCTGGTTAAACCTGATGACAGTGGAAACAACAAGGGCTCTGAATAATATTTCCTCTTCCCCCTCGGAAGGCCTTTTGCAGGTCCTCGCCGTGTCTCTCTAACTTGAGTTAGAGGTCATCTGTCATCTAGATTATTGCTGTACGGATCTTTCAGAAGTACTTTCTTCTATTAATCGAGACGGCGGCCTATCTCGGGTTCGAGCTGCTTTTGTTATTGCCGCATATCCCTTTTCGTGCATTCTTTATTCCCGTACTACCTGCCGAGTTACCTAAAATGTTCAATTCTCCCTCCGTTATCGTTCGCTTGTCAAAGCGTCCCCTCGAGACGGGTGTAACAATGTCCAAGCCATTTCCACTTCTACCTGCTGTAACGCCGACGAGCCTGTCTCTCTCCTTCCCAATCTAAGAGATCTCAACATTTAATCTACGGTAATTTCATCCCAAGCCATTAATCACTCAAGAAACCTAGTAAGAACCCAGCAAACTTCTCATTTGCATCAACATAGGAAGATCATTAACCTACACGATCTATTCAAAGGTTCTTCAAGGTAGGAATGTAGGCCACGGAAACATAGATCAGAAGAAGCATGGCTACGATTAAAGAGGGGGAATATACGGCACAGCATCGTAAAGTCAGTAGGTAATCAATGTCGAAACCCGAGCAAAATCATGTATTTCCGAACTGCTGCTGCTTGCTAAACCCCGACGACAAAACGCCATCAATTACCAAATCAAAATCGCACTCACGCACGCCCTGAAGCATTACTATAGGTAAAACGCAAAACGCAACACGCAAAAGCAGCAAAATCCCATTCTGTCCATCGGTCCAAACTCGCAAGCTCCAAACTTTCAAACTCCGAAGAATCGGTAGTGACAAACTGATAGTCGCAAAAACCGTACGCATAACCATTTTGTAGCAACTCTTTGTAGCAACACTTGATGCCATTTCCATTTCCATTTCCATTTCCATTTCCATTTCCATTCTCGCTCTCATTCGTAATCGTAACACTCGTTTCTCATCACAATCTTCACATCTTCAGCTCGGCCGCCCTGCACCTGGTACACAACACCACCATCTCGCCCCGATCCTTCATCGGAAAAATCTGCCCATCATCGAACCCTCCCCCACAAGTCGCGCACCGGAAGCACTCGTCGTGCCACTCGCCGCCCAGCGCTCTCACATACTGGCCTATGACGGCTTTCTTGCAGCCCTTGCACTTGGGCGCGCGGCGCTCCGTGCGCTTCGTCTGGCAGTTGATGCACCAGGCGTACCCGTCCTTCTCGATGTGCGTGGCGCCCTGCTCGAACGGGTCGCCGCACTCGGCGCAGAAGAAGTGCCCGTAGTGCCAGTGCGCGCCCAGCGCTACCACGTGTTCGCCTAGGATTGGCGTCTTGCAGTGCTTGCATCGCGGCGCGAAGAGCTCGTGCCAGTCTAGGTGGCAGTAGAACCGGAGTCTTTCGTCTCCGTCTTCAGCCATCGTCTTACCGGGTTCCTCGTCTAGGATCTCGCCTGCGGCCCGTCGTCGGATCCGGTCCAGACGTTCGGATCGGAAGCTGTCGGGCTCAGGGCTGATCTCTAGAGCTTCCAGGGCGGTACCACAGGCATAGCATCGGAAGCATTGCGGGTGAAATCGCTCTGAACCTCCGGCTAGAGCGACGACGCGCCCTTCGATCGGGAGCCCGCATTCGTGACATGTTGCTGTTGGGCGCCGGCCGATGGCTCCTGGAGCGGGAGACCAGTGGCTTCGCGGACGCTCCCTTCTTGTGTTGTTAAGGGCTTTAGGGTCCGGTAGCGGTCTAGCTGAAGGCTTTCGGTTGTCGTCGGGTGTAACTATGGTGGGGATGCTTGGTGCCTTACTATTACTTTTACTACTGCCGCCACTACTATCGTCATCGGGCAACACAATCATCGGAACAGCCGGCGTATCGCCTGAAATGGCGATGGCCGGCACGCTTGGACTATCGTCCACCCCGTCTACGTGAATACTTGGGACGGGCGGCGCGCCGGCAGAAGTCCGTGACGATGAGGGGATTGGCGACGGCTTCGAGTTAGCCGGAGGATCCGGCGTAACTGCGACAGTAGGGACAGGCGGCTGCGGGGTTTGTGAACCCGGACGCTCTTTTCCGACGACCCCGAAAGGTCCGAATCGGCGGAAGCTGGTGCTTTTGCCACCGGCGCTGGTGCCGGTAGTGGTGCTGCTTGTACTGTTGGGTTTGGTTGGGGACTTGGTTGGGGATTCTTCTAACTTTGAATCAGTCGCCTCTTCCTCGGGGGGCTTCCAGTTTTTGTCAAAGCTTACGATTGGACGTCCGGGGCTGTCAGAGACGGCCGACGGAATGGGGAGCTTCGGGCTGCGGTCCTTAAGCCGCATGCTCGTGGCCTGCTTGATATCCTCCCCGCGGATTTCCATGCCATTCTTGGTCGGGATGCTATCTTGCGACGTCCGCGGCGAGTTGGACGGGCTGTTGGTCGTGTAGGCTGGGTTGCGAGATTGCGAGGGAGGATTCTTGTGGATCTCGAATCTGTTGGCGGGCTTGACAGGCACAGATGGCAGAGGACTCGTGGAATCCGAAGCGGTAGGGGCGAACTGAACTTTGTTGGGTATGCCTCTCGACTTAAGCCCTAGGGGCTGCGAATTCTGTGGTAGCTGAGGCTGTCTTGGATTCCGTTCAGGTGTGGTGCCCTCCGGTTCTTCCCAAATCTGGTCGCCCGAGAAGGGCTTCTCGACTTCTCCGCTGATGTTGCGCTTCAAGCTGCTGAGACGCCGGCTGCCAGAGCTCGAACGTGGCGCACCGCGCATTGTACCATACGACTTCGATTTTGTCGATCCCATAGAATAGGTACGCTGATCCTCCATACTAGTACGAGGGCTCCCTGGCGAGGGCTCTCTTTCGCTAGCAGAGGAACTACCAGAGAAGGACCGAACAGAGTCCCTTGCGAGCCCGGTTGCACCGATTTCGTCGCCATATAGGCCAGCGCTAGCAGTACGAGCATGGGCGTAGCTATTCTTTCGCAGATGTGGCTTGTAGCGGTAAGGGGCGCCAGGCTCGGGTGGCTTGACGCCATGTTGATGTTGCCAGACCAATTCCGCTGCTTCATCGAGAGCGGCATTGTAGATTCGTGTTTCCTCTTCGTCTTGCTCGCCGTCTGCCTTCTTGTCTTTGTCCTCGTCCTTAACCTCGTCTTTGACATTCATGGCATCCATGGCCTCCATTGCCTCGCGAATCGAAACAGCCTCTTCCTTCTCCATCCACCGTTGGCCACGCTCAATGTATGTGGCACTGGGAACAACTTCACCAGGCTTCAGAGGTGAAACGGCTGAGGGGTTCTCTGGGTAGTAATCCCTCCCCATTGAAGAGGTGGTAGAATACGCGGTAGAATAGCGAGATGCTCGAGATGCTATACTAGGGGCGAAACTAAGGCGACTCCCACGAGGCCGGGCGGCATCGGAATTTGTTCTCTGATGATTGCTAGCAGCTTCGGACCGGACAGACACGCTCCCAAGAGATGGACGGCCTGTGGCAAGCCGTTCTGTCGAATTTCGACGGGGTTTTGAAGATGGCGGCTGAGGCCGTGCTCCTCCCGGGCGAGTAACGCGATTCTCTCGGAGATTTGCAAGGTAGGCGGCTATAGAAAGCGCGTTAGTAAACTGGGCCCATACACACGGTTCACGTGATGGTACGAACCGAATTGCTCATTATTCATGTAAGTCGGTGAAGGCGGTGTCACCTTTCTGGGCGAAGACGACCTGTCTTTCGACTTGCTTCGCAACATTGTTGCGGATGAGGGATCTACAAGCTAAGGTGAATTGCGTATAATGTATGAATGAATTGTGATCAGGTTTGCGGTGGGTTGTTGACAGTGATTGACTCGGCGGCGGCAAGGTGAAATAAGCTAATAGCTGCTTCTTGTATTGATGAGTAATTCTGTTTACTACAAACTTCTTACCTACAACAGGTTGCTAGGGAAAAAGAGAGTATTTATTATGGGCTAGGAAGTATGTTTCACAGCAAGTTGTAACGCATGATGATGTGTCCACCCAGGTTCCTTTATTTGGTCGGGCAGGCCAAGCGTGGAATGGGCAGAACGGGGAATTTTGTTGGTGGTTGCATGGTCCAAGCTGTCCAATGTTTTGCTCGTAGTTTCGATCGAGCGTTGCCCGGGGCAGCCGGGGTCAGGTAGCTAGACAGATTGGACAGAGACAACTGGCACGATCGGGGCCGCGCTTCCCCACTCCGACAGCTGGCGACGCTGCCCACGCTGCCCAAGGGCTTACATAATATACGGCAATTGGAGCCAGACCTGCCTACCCAGCAGTGTCAGGTGCGGGCGGTGTCTGGGGATTTGTGGAAGGCTCTCCTGCAAGCCCCACTCTGACTTACAAGGGCTCCACCTCGATACATATGTACCTACCTACTGTATGCGGTCAAGAGCCAATCTCGTTCCATCTATATCCATTTCCCATTTACGAGCACCCGGACAGCTTTCCTGTTTGCTGGCGCATATCGTGGTTCCGTCAGTGCTGAAACCGCTCAATCTATTCGAGCGGACGTAACACCGGGTCTCCATCAGGTTGCAGATGCTATCTAGCACGTGCTAATGAGGCTCTTCTCAATTGTCGATCCTTCAGAACAGAGATTTATAGCAGACCGCCCTCTCAAATAACCGGTCTGATATTCTGGTCGCAAAATCCACCGCCTGTCCTCGCTAGGCATGGCAGACTACGACAGTCTACCCCCAGGATTCAAGTATACATGTCACCTTCGTTCAGAAAACATCGAATGATAGAAATATGGATTTATAGTTCCGTTTCTCTTCCGATCCTACACATGTCAACCCTTAAACGCGCGTACCTCTCAATTCTCGGGACATTCTATCCGAGCATGTTATGGTAGTTCGTATTCGATATCGGCTCAGCAAGCATACGTAAGTTACATTAGGTATGCTTGACGTGACTCACCGCGTGAAAAGTCACAGCAGCAGAGGGGCTCGCTTATTGACGTTGGTTTTAACTTAATGCCCGAGAAAGTTCTATCTTTGCCAAGCTTCCGAGTTGGACTTCACCGTCACAATGATACGTCGGGACCATCTATGCGGGTAGCATCTAGTGCAGATCAGAACTCGAGTAAGACGGCTTTTCGATGACTCGGCCGGCGAAAACCATCCATTTATTTGTGTCTATACTGCTCTTCTATCCCGCGATATCTTTCGTAACTGCTATAGGTGAAGAGGTCTCTGGGGACAGAGATGCTCGTTACACATGCGAAGAGGACGTTATCAAGGTTCCCAATTACCTTAGCTGGCCGCGACCCCGTGGGGCAGGTGACTCGGACCCGAGTCTGGGTCGGGGTGGCGATCGGTTTGGCTCTTCCAATCTGACAGAGGAATCGCACTAACTCACTATGGATGGTATAACCAGTACAGTTTGGTCGTTATTCCCGAACAACTTACATAATGACGACCGGAAATAAAGCCTTTTTCAGAAAGGTTAGGTATAATAAGTCCAAGTATGAACCCAGCCAGATGGGTTCACGTAAAACTTCATGTTATATGTGGACGGTAAATTTCTTTGTCTTTTTTACAATAGGAATTATATGAAGCGGTAGATTAATCAGATCCTCCCTTCTGGTGCTATCCACAGTCTGGTCTTACTTCTGATTGCAATGACCGTGTCTAACGAGCAAGCAGAGGATAATGAGCATGGCAATGACTCAATTACTCGGTCCCCTTCAAAGACCAATCCTCAGTCTCAAGGTGAATTCAAGGAAGGCGGCTATGGCTGGTAAGTCACTCGACGATCTCGAAGTGCTTACCAGTAGAACATTCTCAATATTAATTCATGCTTTCTTCAGGGTTGTTATTTTCGGTGTGTTCATACTAAACGCTCATACCTGGGGCCTCAACTCTGTAAGCTTATTTCCTCAAGGCGTTATAAATGACTTGATCCCAATTTCTAATCGTACTATATTATTCATAGAGCTACGCCGTCTTCCTAGCATATTATCTCAGCTCGGGTACCTTTGGGGCGAGCGAGCTCGGATATGCCTTCGTTGGCGGGCTTTCTATCTCGATAGGTATGTCTTCCCCTCAACCTAGGAGTATTAGGGAACAGTATCGCACGCTATGTTGCTTCTGGCTAATAATATCACACAGCTCTCCTCGCTTCTCCATTAGCAACTACTCTCGTCGGGTGGAAACGATGCGGTACACGACTAACTATATTTCTCGGCGTCATATTTGAGACGTTGGTCATCCCCATGTTATCCATGCATGAGGCTTACCTACTAACATCTCATAGGATTGGATTCATTGGTTCCTCTTTTGCTTCGGAATTATGGCACCTAATACTCAGCCAGGGTGTAGCATTTGGCCTCGGAATGGGTTTCTGCTTCGTCGCCTCTGCTGCCGTCCCTCCTCAATGGTTTGTAAAACGCCGGTCTTTTGCCAACGCCATTGCAGCAGCCGGATCGGGCTTTGGCGGCCTATGCTACTCGCTGGCGACAAACGCGATGATCACCAATATTGGGTTACCATGGGCATTCCGCATCCTAGCCATCATCTGTTTCGTGGTAAACAGCATCGCTAGCTTTTTGATCCGAGACCGTAACAAAGACATCGGGTCGGTCCACGTAGCCTTCAACTGGAGGCTCTTCAAGAGGACGCCATTCCTCTTATTTCAGGCTTGGATGGTATTGTCGGTTATCGCATACACTATACTCGTTTTTAGCATTGTCGACTATTGTCGGAGCGTTGGCTTGTCGGCCTCCCAAGCTTCTTTAGTAGGAGCGTTGTTTAACCGTGAGTTTTCCATCTCAAATCAGGGTTAAGACCAGTTAAGCTAACTATAAAACATAGTGTCTCAAGGTCTTGGGCGTCCTGCGATAGGGCTATCAAGCGACTCCGTCGGTCGTCTAAATATTGCTAACCTCTCTACATTGTTCTGCGGTCTTCTCTGCATGTTCTTCTGGATATTCGGTGCCAAAAGCCTGGCTGCATGTATCGTGTTTGCTCTCCTTAGCGGCAGTGTTGCCGGCGTGGTGTGGGCTACAGTTGCTCCCATATGTGCTGAAGTTGTCGGGCTTGCTCTCATCCCTTCAGGTAAGTTCACTTGTCAGGATTGCCCCATTTTCTACATTGGGTTCTCGTATTTCTGCTCCACATGCTTCTCCTAGCTACAGTGTGCTAACTTATGAGAAGGTCTATCGTTGACCTGGCTGGTACTTGTTTTGCCCGCAACATTTGCTGAGGCCATTGCCGTAAGCCTCAGACGACCTGGGCCAGGGGGTTACCTCAATGTCCAACTCTTCACCGCGTTTTTGTATATAGGCGCATTCCTATTCGGTAAGTCTCACCGCTCAGCCAGCCCCTCTCCGTGGAATACGAGAAGCAGAAACCGACATTTGTCTTCTCTTTACCTGGGATCCGATTTGTTGACAATGTTCCACACAGGCTGGGCCCTTCGAGCTTGGAAAGTTTCCGAATTGAAAAAAGTACGACTCGACAAAGAAGAGCGCGAGCTTGCCATCCGTGACGAGGGCGTATTATCAGAAGCGATAGAACGCGAATCACATACTAATGTTCCGAGGAGTCGACCTGCTCGAAGCCTACTATCGATGGCTAAAGGACTTTGGGCCATAGAACGTGTCTAATATAGCGACAATGATAATTATAGGAAACTATAATGGACGGGCTAGAATACAACAAGATATTAGAAGTTATGTCCTCGCAATATGCTTACGATAATCTACGAAGAAATTTAATGCTATGATTTACGCCGACTATTGGTAGATCATTCAAATCCTACATACCTACCGCCTGTATACTTCTGCATGCATACTCATATCTATAGCCCTTCATTTGCCAACTCAATGGCTTTGGCAGCGGCTTCGTCGAAATCATCGAAAGCGAATAATAGTAGCCCGCTCTCGGCGATGATCTTCTGTCCTTCCTTCTCATTCGTTCCGCGGATGCGAACTACTACGGGAACCGCCATCTGCAGCTCCTCGAAAGCTAGGACGACTCCGCGTGCAATCATGTCACCGCGTGTCAGGCCGCCGAAGATATTGACGAATATGCACTGGCGCGTGGATGAATTGTTAGCCGCGACTTCATCCCCCTTTTCTTTCAAACCCCAACAGACTAGGGGCGAGGAGGACATATCCAAGCAACCTCAAACCAAAATCAAAGTAAAATGACATACCTTGACCCGCGGATCCGTCAAAATGACCTCAAAACTCCGTTTTACCGTCTCGCTCGTGGCTTTACCACCCGTATCAAGGAAATTCGCCGCACGCCCACCAGCATCGGCAAGGGCATCTACGGTGTTCATCGCGAGGCCGGCGCCGTTGACAAGCGTCCCGATGTTGCCGTTCTCGAGTTTGATGTACACGATGCCATCTTTCTCAACGCTGACTTCGGCCGCGTCCTCCGCGCTTAAGTCCCGCAGCGACTGAATGTCAGCCTGTCGGCCGCAGCTCCGGAACGCGGCGTCGTCGAAGCCGACGTGTGCGCTGGTGAGTTCGATTGTGTTATTGTTGGCGTCTTCGGCGATCCGCGTTTCGAGCAGAAAGGCTTCTTTCTCTGCGAAGAGGGTGACGAGCTCGGTGAGCACTTTTTCTAGAGAAGTGATGGATCCCGGGCTGAGGTCAAGGTGCTGAGCTATGGACGGTACGGGGATATCTTGGGCTCCTGAGGCGCCGTAGGGAAAGTCGAATTTCGCTGCCTGGGATGTGCCGCTAGTTGGAGAGGCGATTATGCAGGGGCTTCGTGTGGATCTGTTAATTGTTACGGCGAGGAGCTTCTGAGGGCCCGGGTTGAGGCTCTTGGAGATGGGAATACCACGCTGGCCGAGGAGGTCGAAGGCTGCGTTTTGGGTGAGATATATGCTTCGCTGCTGATTTACAGACTTCTGATGCGATGCTCGCTGTGTTGGAATAGGCCGACGAGCTGCCGTGTGCATGCCTCTTCGCTGAGAGATGTTACCCGATGTAGCCACGCCAGCTGCAGCAGGTGTCACGCCATCCAGCAGAGATTTTAAGACTGGCCCAAATCTCGAGGGATGATTGACTATGACAGCTCCCGCTGCCTTCAGAGCATCAATCTTGTCTACTGCGGAAGGTTCGCCAGGCAGAGTGAATGCACCAGCGTGGCCCATGATTCGTCCTGGAACCGCATTGACGCCTCCTACGAGAGCTGCGATGGGTCTGTTACAGACACTCCCGTTAACTCTTATTCCATAGCCTTGGATGCGTATATACTCACTTCGGGTTCTTGGTTTTTGCTCGGTACTCCTTAATCAAATCAGCAGCCTCGAGTTCGGCATCTCCTCCAGTCTCTCCTATCAAGGCGACGCCTTCTGTGTCCTCATCCTCTATCAGGATCTGTAGGCCTTCCCTTAGGCTCGTACCTGGTAGGATATCCCCACCGACACCTATGCACATGCTCTGACCTAAGCTAGACCTAAGTGTTGACGCAGCGGCTAATAAAAGGGGGTTAGAAGATGTCGAGGGAAGACCAGGTAGTCAAGGTAGAATCAGCATGAACGTACTCTCATAACTTAGAGTTCCTGATCTAGCTACGATGCCTATTCGCCCCGGCTCAAAGCACGGCAGAGGTTGAAATCCTATAAAATTAGAGTGAACATAAGTTACGTATTCTAGATATTGGCTACGTATAGAATTCATTACTGACCGATTCTGCATTTCCCTACGGCCGATATAATTCCTGGTGAGTTAGCGCCGACTAGTCTACAAGTAGACTGTGTCTTTAGTACAGAGTGAATCTAAATGCGACTTATTAGCTCTCTCCATCCTCTGTTTTCTCATAAGTCTTGAAATACTTGCCCGAAGGATATCATGGAGAGGAATATGTTCGGCCACAGCGACAATGAGCGGTACCTCGGCCTCGATCGCCTCCTCGATGGCGCCGGCAGCTTGGTGCGCAGCGACGTAGATGCCAGTCGCGTCCGGCTTAAGTACCTCCATTGCCTGGAAAAGTCATGTGCTGTTAACCTCTCTTTTCATTTATACACCTTTTCAGTTCCCAATGATATTCCGCCTCAGGCTACCAATGCGTGAAGATCTCATACCTTGCGCACGCTAGGAAGGACAGGCAAGCCTAGGTGCTCGCCCTCGCGCCCCGGCCTTACACCTCCTACGATCTTCGTACCCCATTCCAAGGACTCCTGGGCGTTGGCGGTAGCTTGCTTCCCTATAGTTCATACGTTAGTAGAGTAAAATAACCGAATGAATACATATTAGAGAGAAACGAACCAGTGAACCCTTGAAATATGACCCGTGTATGGGGCCCTATCTTAAGGTTCTTCAAAGTTGAATCGTAGCTCAAGTATCGGCGATTCTGGGGGAGAGCGCGCACTGAACCGAGGTACCGAGAGGAGTTGGTGGCTGCATACCTCAAGGGCGAGGCCCTCGGGACGCTGCGGTACATGGTATTTCAATAACTCAGAGATAACTATCCATTACTTATTAGGCGATTCCCAAATAATTTAGAAATTAGTATCATTGACTTAAAAGGAAGCTGAAAACATCCATTCTACAAGATGGACATAGGGACGTTCTTAAACAACCGGTCCGCCAGCCAGTTCCGGCACCGGCCCCGGGAGAGCTCTTCTTAACCGGATTTCTGGGAATAAGTCGGATATAATCCGCAATCAACTACTAGAAACCAAAATTGCGGTAATGTGTGAATTGACTATTTGAATTAGTTCTGTTTGATGACAACATATATGTCAATTAGGTGTGAACTTGCTTTATTGCATGCTGCTGGTTTTGAGCCGACAAATTGTGTCGATCGCGCCACGGTTATGTACGGGGTTATCTCTAATGTACAGTATAGACTAAAAATCCCAGACTCCCAGCTGCTTCGGTACAAGAGGATTTTGAGTCTGATTCTAGAGTAAAAGACTCCATAACGCTCGTTAGTATGAAGAGCTACCTGCTAAGTACACAAGAATCACCTCGAGGCTCGTTGCTGGAACCGAGAGGCTTGGGTCATGTGGTTGATGGGAAAAGGTTGCCGTCGGATAAGGGCCAACCTGGTGCTACCGTCCCTGAGCTTCCGAACTTGAGGGCGTATCCGGGTCTGCGAAGCCCAGATTTTTGAAGTCGTCTTTCGCCATAAGATTCCTAACCAATGAGAAAAAAGACCAAAAACTCTTGGATGAGGAGTAGATTCTTACCGTTCCATACGGCATGATAGGTATGATTTGGCGATGTTGCGGCATTCTTCGTCATTCATGCCCTTGACCTTCTTGATGCATGAGAGGTACTTTGTCATAACGGCTTTGCATTCACCTGAAGAGGCGCTATCAGCATAGGGAGGGGTAGAGAGAAGTATATGGCGTTTTACTGACCATCGTGGTCTAAGGGGAAGCTACCACGCTGCGGCCTGTACACAAATGAGTTGTGTAAATTAGCATACACTCTCCCTGGAAAGCGGTGGTACAATAAGAGACGTACGGGATGGGCTTCCCGGCATAAGGGCCCGAGCCCGGACTGCCGAAAGAACTCATCGAAAATGTTTACTTGCTCCTATTGCCTCCTTAATTTCGGTTGGGTTTAATTGCGCGGGAAGAGGTTGGGAATTTCTTTCTGTCACCCTCGAAATAGTTGGTCGTTCGATTCACATTTGAGATTCGTGATGGACTTGTAAGCTTTGAAATTTTGGAGGCGGACAGTGCCAAAAGTCATCTGGTACTATGCAAGTGACTACATACAAGGTAGGTCTAAAAAATTCTTCGAATTGACAATTTGAGTTTAGTCGTCTTATCTCAAAGAATTCATATTAGAAAGCCACCACATCTAATTCCCAAGCAACTAATATTCGATGAGATATCAAACACAAAGTCATTGGCATCGATGACGGATTTGAAAAAAAGGCGGTTGTCAAACTGTAAGGTCAGGGGTATTGACCCCTCCCCCCACATCGGTCGAGCGACTCCAACGTTGATCAAGTCCTGATCCTTGGATGGTCGTTGGTTGCTGGGCGAACAACCGCCCCCGAAATAAATTTGACATCACCTCACTCTTCCTATGGACCATCTCGTCTAGCTAAAACCATCTGATTTGCTGTTTTCATTGTGGAGATAAGATCTATTGTACATAATATATTCCCATCTAAGGCGAACTTGCAGCTTGACATGAACAGCTTCAATTCTCATAGCTTGAAAACACACACTCGAATTATACGTTGGTTACGAATATCTATACGTACCTAGAACAGGCAAAGCCAGTAAAGTGCTGCCAACCAACAAGATCTCCCCACCTCGTGTCTGCAGCATCGTGGGCGGTGAAATTGACCACTACACACCCGATCAAGATACCCAATACCCCCCCGTCCAATTATTTAGCCTCATCTCGGCCATCTTCTGCTATATACTTCTGATATCGCCTAGTGCGAAGGCGATCGACCAACTTGATGCTCACAGATTATCCGGGTAGAAGATGCGGTTAACGCCTCTGCGATATGTCGCGCTCTTTTCGATAGCCGCGCCGATTTTTGCCCTGGCCGATCCTATCGTCAATCCGCTCGAGTACGGCACGTTCGAGGACTATTCACCTGTTCAGAGGAGGGATATTAGGGATATCACATGCCCCTCCAACTACTTTAGCTGCGAAGACCGAGGTGCCGCCTTTGCAGGCACCTGTTGCGAGAATGGACAATTATGTGCCCTAGATGCCCATAGCTCAGCAGCATGCTGTCCATCTACGTGAGTTCCCTCCGAACTGGACAGTATTTCCTTTAATGTCACTCGAAACTTACTTATTCGTTGGATTGTAGAGCTACATGCACTGGAGTAGCACCGACCGGCACTACAGCATCAATCTCCTTCGTGAGCAACACATACTTCTCGTTCCCATACATACCGACATCCTTTGCCAATTCGGTTGCGTGCACATCAGCTCTTAATCAGTGCGCGAGTAATTATCAAGCATGTGTCACGGACTTGGCGGCCACAGCTGGCGCGGTATACGGCGTAACCATCGTGGTCCCGGGAGGAGGCGGAACGACGGTTGCTGCGACACAGGGCACTGCGCTCCCCGCGGCAACGGCGACATCGGTGTGCTCGAGCCTTTCGTCGGTGGCTTGCTATAACTTGCAGAGCTCGCAATGCACCCAAGCTAGTGCGACCGGGGGCTTCTACATCGGCACGGGAAATAATGCAGCACGGCCTACTGCCGCTTGCATGGCCGGCGTAATCGCTGGAGTCGGCCTTGGGCTTATGGGTCAGCATATGTGAGGTGCAACTGGAATGATGCTCACGGCGCAATGGTTGAGCATCCCCAGGATTCGAAGTAGGATCGAACGACGTAACGAATGGTTATGACATTTCTCGAATGTGTATATTTTGGTTGGAAAATTATAGATTTATGTCTCCGGCATGGTATGGGCTGGCTCGTATTTAAAGTTGGAAGATATGAAGGGATCTTTTCTGGCAGGAACTTGGAGACTGCGTAGAGATGGGATCTCATCCATGTACTGGCATTTTCAAAGAATAAAATTTTTTTTTAACCCAAACAGCGAAATGGACACTTATTTCATATCAGGCTTTATCATTACTTGAGAAATTTGGATGCCTCGCTGACTTAATCCGCTGCTGCGGTTTATAGGCGATGAAATGGATTGGTATAGAAGTATTGAGGTACGGATGATTATTGATCTACTCGACGCAAGTGCTCCCGAGGTCTGCAACTCAACAAAATGACGCTGCTCTTCTTATATGGTTAAACCTACCTACATATCGAAAGACGAACGGATTTGCGGGATGCCTTTCTTAAGCATCGCTGATAGTGGTGCCCTTTACGCACGGAAGCTCAAGGAGGTCATGCACATAGTAGAGGAACTCCTATTGGCGCCCTCCCACTACTGCTCTACTCGCAATGCCAGAATAGCACGCGAATGAGATGTTCTCAGAATCATCTGAGTCTTCGGCTCTTCCTAACCCCCTTTTGCCGTGTTCCAGCAGCTCCCTTGCGTTTTCTTCAGAAGGCTCTCGCCCATTAACAAGTAACTTGCGCGCTCCACCATGCCAGTGTCGATGGCCAAACAATGCCAATTCATGCAGCTAAGGTTGATTCTATAATAGTTTAACTTTGCCCGTTCCAGAAGCTTCCCATCAACAGGAAGTCCGGCTGGTGCTCATTATCCCACAAGATAGTAGCAATGACATTCTTCAAGTAGATATATTCACTCGTATTTCTGCAGATATATCAAAAACTTAGTATGCTATTATGTCGATATATCATTGGATTTTATCGATATTCAGCCCAGCCAAGGTATTGACAGAGAAGTCTTCGAGTCAACCTCGCAATCTTCAAAGAATTCCAGTTTTTAACATAATGTACGTGATACAGAGACTGCGTGAAATTGAAGGTACTTTTCGTTGTATATGGAGAGATCCAAGCCGCATGTCGGTAGACGCCGAGATCCACCTCCGCTCCAAACGGAACAATACATTTCCGGATTCTTCTTCCTCATTGGCCCACCCTCGTATAACCTAAAAAGGTACGTACCGACTTATAGTAAATGAAGGCTTTATTCTATGAGCGTTCTCTCCCAGACGGATATTTATTTGATGAAGTCAACCTACAAGAAACCAGTAAGATGGTGCACAATGATTCTATACCGATGAGAGAAATCAGATCAAAGTCACTGTAGTCAAATGAAAAATGTTCATTGAGAGACTTCAGCGACACACCCTTGGGTTGGGGGACTAGTGGACTGCATCTGAGACCTGTGTCGCCATCTGTGACACGAGATCGAGGGAATATGGCATCTCCGATTCTGCCGAACACGTCAAACTTTCTGGGGGTGGCGCTGGTTGTCAACCGGCTGCGTGATGGGCCGTTATTCGTCTTCCACTACCCGCCTCGCATCCTGCAGCCGTGCGCGCCGTCCTCTCGTGATGATGCGCCTCGGGACGAGCTGGACGACGATGACGAACTGCTAAATCAGATGGATCATCCCCCCTTCGAAGCGCCCACTGGCTCGCTGCCTAAGTCTGTCGATCTGCAGAATTGGAACCACGACGACCACCTGGAGACCGATAGCGGCTCCCAGATAGTGCCTTGGGAGCACGTGGCCGGTTATCCCACCAAGGACCTCGAGAGCCTTCTCACGCCCAATCGAGCTTTCCACAAGAAGCTCTTTCAGGTTTCCTTGGAACAGCTCTGCTTTGCGTCGTATCCCGTATACGTCCCGGAGAATGGGATATGGCGGAAGTTGAAAAAGCAGCCTAAGTATCAACCGCCGAAGTCTCCTGAGAACGCGGAGTCATCTAGTAAGTATGGCGAGTACTCGATTTTCACGAGCGACGCTCCGCAAATTGAGACCAAGGATATGGCGGAGGATGCTACTACTGGCAACCCGCCAGACGAGACCGACGAGAAGAAGAGTGGAATGACTATGTTCAACCTTGTCTTCATCTTAAATCCAAAAAAGCACGAAGCCAAAGAGCTGGCCGAGAACCTCTATATTCATATTATTAAGAAGATCAATAAAGCCTACAAGTATAGCCAGCAGAAGAGTGATTTCGTCTGGAAAGAGTCGAAGCGAATCTTAGCTCTAAAAGATAAGGGGCGAGAATCAAGTATGCGCCTTAGAATGTTGTATCTCACGTACGAATCGTCGAACTGACATATATTTCAGGAACTAAGATGAGCACATTATGGAAGGAGATCCTGGATGTTTCTTCTCTCGCCGCATCTATGCAGGATGTCTACGAGGCCGTCTCCCATAATAAGATCGCGGCCTTACAGCTAGAGACTGCCGCAGGCACCGTCACGCATTCAGTTCAGATACCAGTGCCGTTCTATCTGACAGACCTGCCTTCTGAGGACGATCCCGGCTCTAAGGGCCTATGGATTACGACCGCAAACTCCTTCGTCGAGGAAGACAGCCTTAACGATCCGGGATTCCTTGACAAGAATTTTGCGCTGCTCCTTATGAGTGACGAGAAGAAGATCATTGCGGAGCTCCAGGCCGACCCGGACGAGACAACAGCGGCCATGGTTGAGTTTGTGCGGCTCTCGAAGCCGACTATGTCGTAAGTGCATCCCGTACAATTATTTCCCCTCTTTCCTCAAATTCCGAATTCCAGAAAGGAGACTAACATAGACGACAGATTTCACCAAGTCAGTCAAGGCACAGCGCTCTCGCCAGCCCAAGTCCGCAAGTACGCGCAGCACTTCATCTTCTGGCGACGCGCCATCGCCATACCTCCGCTCCACGCGCGCGACATCTACATCCTGTCGCCCAACAGCGACATGTCCCGCCTACCTCGCGCGAGCCAAGCCTGGGCGCGCGCCTTCCCGCTTGCTCCCCCTTTACCCGAGTTCCTCGCGGCCATGTCGGCCGCCCCGCGCACATACAAGCTGTTCGCGCCGAGCAAGAACCACCGCCCGACCTATTTAGCCATGCTGGCCTGGCTCATGCGCGGCGGCTGGGTGACGCAGCTATGCACCTTCGCGTACGTCGTCGTCTGGCCCGAGATCCTCTACGAAGTAGACTACGAGCTCGAGGCCGAGGAACTCATGCGCGAGTCGCGGAACGACGAAGCGCGCGCTTCGTTCGCAACCGACACCGCTGAGTCCTCGTCCCACGCATCCTCCTCTCCAACCCCGTCTTCTGAAGACCCACCTTCGCCGTCCCCGTTTTCCCCTGAAACAAGCCACCTCGACGACCGAGCCAGCGGCGAGGGCACCAGCCCCACATCAGCAGCTGCAGTACCGCTATCCATGACCTCCTCAACCGCAACCATCAAATCCCTCAAACATGCCCCTCCAACCCAAACCGCAGGCGAACAAGCAGCCGAGCAGGCACGTCTCGACCGCCTCGCCACACGCGCACACCGCGAAGCCGCCGAGAAAGCAGCAGCACACGCCCGACGTCTACTCCCGCAGCGAACAGACCACCCATCCATTAACAACGCGCCACACTTGGCACATCTAAGCCCATACGTCATTGTCGACGCGGGACGTGTGGGCGAGCGCGATTCGCGATATCTATCCGCCATCGGGAAGAGGCTACCGGAGCGGGTGACCCATCATCCGTCTACTACGGGTGGTGGGAAGGGGAAAGAAGGGGTAGGGGTAGGGGTAGGGGTAGGAGGACCGCATCTCAATCCGCGCGCCGCGTGGCCCGTTTTCTGGAAGTACTTCAATGGCCGGTGTGCGCTGGAGCGCGTTGCGCTGCATGAGGATATGAAGCGCCGGGATGCGTGGAACTTGCTTAATTCTATGAGCGAGTATCTTCTCTGCGTGAGGCATTGGTAGTAGTAAATGTATGATGCTATTTACGAATGCTAGAATAGGTGAGGGAATAGGATCTTTCACTCTCTGTCTTGCTCTCGCACAACGAGATACGTTTGGATGGCTTCTTAGGCTGGTCCTTACTCAAATAGATTAGGGACTCACAAGAAACATGCGAGATATAATATATATAAATATGATAAATTATTAGGGTGCCCCGATATACTGCTGGAGTATATACCATGACCTATGCTGCCTGTCGAATGTCCTCTCCAGTAGGGTTCCCTTCAAATCAACAAATACACAAGGATACTATGCCCAAACCCTCACCTCTTAGGAGGGGGGTTTACAAGGGCTACATGCGGGACCCTGTAAACAATAAAAATAAAAAAAGAACTCCCTGATCAGCCATGTGACGATGCAAATGCGAAAATCAACGCAATCTCTCTGTCAACAAGTATCCCCCAACTCCGTTAATCTCGAGGTATCATTGGAATGAATCAGACCCAACCCGCAGATGAATGATGCGTGGAAATAAGAAAGAAAGAAAAAGAAAAAAAAAAAGAGAACAGGGGTACTAAGAGAGAAAACGAAAGTCCTTCCATGCCCGGATCTGTCGGACAGGGTCCATGAAAACCATCCCGGTTACCCCAGCCCAGTTTCCCACTAGATGTTGAGATAAAATAGAACGCCAGTCCCAGTTCCCCAAAACGGCCGCCCTATGCAGTTATGTCATCCCTTCCCTTGGTCAAAATGCCCGAAATGACTGAAGTGAAATGCCTATAAAGACCCGACTCAAGTGTCATGTTCAGCGGTGAAGCGATGAAGAGTATCAAATGAGAACCGGAGCTGGGTCAACGCCAGAAAATGCTAAGAAGATGCAGGAACGTAAAGAGCCCAAAGGCCACTAATCATGCGAAAGGTCCATTCCAAATTCATCCTCTTCCTTGAAGTTGATTGATGCAGGACCACTACCGTCATCGTCTGGGTCGTTCCAGAACTGACCACCGTCGTCCATGCCTCCCGCTAGATCCACGCCATCCTGGCCGTCGGGGCTCACGGAAGTGGTACCCATTGCACCGTCAGATCCGTTTAGGGAATCTCCTCTGTAGTCGGTATGTTGTGGTACTCGGAGACCCGACCCTGCAAAGCGGGAGTATGAGAACGTGTGTGGGCCGTTCTTGGTCATTGCTTCCATCAGTTCCGTTTGCATTCGCTTCTCATCTTCGGTGAGTTCAAGCGGAACAGTACCACCAAGCTCTATGATGGTGTTGATGAGCTCCTCCTGTTGCTGAACCTTAAGATGTAGCATCCACATCAAGTCTCTTGTCCAGCTCACTGCCCCGTTGAGAATGTCTCCTTTGTTAGGACCCTTGTCTTTCTCCTCAAGAGGAAGACCAGTAGTAATGTTCCCAACACCGGTGGCTCTCTTTGCACCTGGACCGGCTAATCCTGAAGTAGCTTGTGCTGGATGAGATATTCCAGTCAGACTAGGAGACAAGGGCGTGCCATTCTGAATCAATTTTCGGATCTTCTCGTCTTCCAACCGGTGCGTGGGGACAAGCTTGCTTAGGTCTTGAATTCTTTCATTGATGTTGTCTCGGCGTCGTCGCTCAACAAGGTTGTGAGACTCACGGCGTCTCTTTCTCTTCATTTCTTGCGATGAAACTGCATTAGGTGGCGTATTTAGTTTCGCAGGCATAGAAGTGCCTCCCTTGAGTAGCACGTCCGCAATCTGCGGGTTTTGCATGCCGTGTTGCATGGGTGAAGAGAAGCCGGATCCAGGAAAGGAGGACATGCTGTTGGGAGTGTGTATCCATTGGCCCGAAGGAGACTTCTCGTGTCCATTCGTGGTGCGAATTGGTTGCGCGCCGAATCCTGACTGCTCCCTAGAGTTTACGCTCAAGTT
Source organism: Hypoxylon sp. FL0890 (assembly GCA_022497025.1). Lineage (NCBI taxonomy): Eukaryota > Fungi > Ascomycota > Sordariomycetes > Xylariales > Hypoxylaceae > Hypoxylon > Hypoxylon sp. FL0890. The sequence goes on from MU386601.1 coordinate 57,561, forward strand.
AGACATGGCGGCAGCGGTCTTGGGCGTGAGTGGGCTTCGCGTGTTAGAAGCCTTGCGTTGCATGGAGTGAGGAATCTGAGGGCGAGCCTTAGTGTTCAAATAATTGGGATCATTGCTGTCATTGTTCAGGTCGGACCCTGCCAGAGGAGAGCCGGAGTAGGATATGGGTGATTGAAGGGAGTTTCCGAACTGCTGATGTTGTTGTTGCATCTGGTGGAACTGGGCTTGGTTGAAGCTATGTACGAATGGACTCTGGATGGGATCACCGTCGGGAGTGTTGGAAAATCCATTCATGTGTGGCTGGTCCATCGGCAGCCCGTGGTTGCCCTGATGTGATGCGTATATGCCTTGAGAAAAGCCCATGTTCATCTCGTTCATCCCACCATAATCTTGACCTTGGTTGTGCATGCCAGATTGGTTGGACATGGGATCTGTTGGACTGCCGAGGGTATCGAGCAACTCGTCGTCGCCGAAGAAGTTGGAGGAATTATTGTTCCCGTTGAAGTTGTTGGAGTAGGACGCTGCGTAGGTTCCGGACATGGCTAGGTCGTTCGGATCAACGCTGCCGCCAGCGCCGCCTGTGTTCTGGCCGGCGCCAAACTGGTTGAAAGCGTGCTGGGCCATCATGTCTGGCGTCGCGTTGGTGATAGATGCAAGAGTTGCAGGACTAAACAATCGTAGAATTCACAGTAAGGACTTGCCGACTATGTGTAGCCGTTCTAGATGGCGTCCGCTGTCTGCGACAAAATAAGTGTTGGTGTTCGGAGAATCGAGTCTAATCGGCGATTGAGAGTATGTATAAGGTTATTCTGTCAAGGACTGAGTAAGTCAGCCCCGCACCTATACTCGGCGAGTGGATACGCTTGTAGGAGGGAAAGGGTACATGTAGCGAGGAATGTGGGGGAGGAGGTATTAAAGTATAATTAATATACCCCGACATAAATTCAGTGCGGTTGGGAGCAATTTAGAAAGACGAGTCACTTATAAGGTTTGCGACACCTTATGCGACGACATGAATGGAATAAGAAGAAAAAAAACATATATATCTACCTCGGTTGAAAATGTGAAAGGTCGAGTCAGGGTGGTTGTTGTTGTCCACAAATTACGTAGCCATGCAGATGATGAACGACGTTGCGGGAATGCGCCGGCTTCTTGTGTATTTGATTTGAGGAACCAAATTTATATAGAGGGGAATCTAGAAAGACGCGTGAAAGAGCTTATAAATGTATCTGTCGCATGTTGGTTAGAGCTAATCGAGTTGAGTTGAATTGAAAATTGGGACTGCATCTTTTTCTTTTTCTCATTCCTTTTTGTGCCTTTGCCCCTTGTGCTGAGTCCGATGCGACGAGTCCGAGATGCGGAGGTTAATGAATAGAGATATACGTACAGGCTTATGAATGCGCACAACCAACAATGGGCGTTGAGGCGGTCTATTGGTTGGTTTGTGGGATAGAGAAGAAAAAGAAGAAAAAAAGGAAGACAAGTTGTGTCTCCTCGGGGATAACTAGGCGAAATATCTTGTGCTTCGCCAAATTCGAAAGGCGGTATCGCTATAATTCTATCACCAATAAGATGTGACAGACGACCGAGGAAATGCTGGTGGCCCTCGATGACAGTGATTCTGACCTCAGAGAATTGGCCGGATGCAAGACAAGGTAACACCTAAGTAGGATGGAAGGAGGCTAAAAACGACGAGGACTTGTCCGACCGTAAGCACGGAGTTGTCACCGGGTTTAGTCGGCTCTCGTTTAGGCCTTGGCCAGTTGCACAAGAGGGTAGGTGATGAATCGTATATCAGATCAGGATATTAATCAGAAGCGCAAAGCATCTGTTAGGCCGTATTTAAATCAAAGAATTGGTAAGGGAAATCGACTGGGCAGGTGGACTGGGTAGGTGGGAAAACGGACCCTAGGATTTTCAGGAATCGAGGCGGTAAAGGCAGAAGGGAAAAGTCCTTGGACTTGAGGGAAGCCTAGCCTGGGTTGGGTGAACTCGTTTGGCAAGGTTATTTCGTACCAGCAGTAGTGATGTAAAGTTTGTTGGTAGGGCAATGTCAGCTCTCATCAACTTTCAGATGAAGCGGGCGTAGCTGTGGGCGAAGCTCGAACCGAGAAGGCCGGGGTTGGAGGGGCTGCCTGACTTTGAGGAGTTCTATACGAGGATCCCTTCCAAGATTTAGGTGTGACTGGACAAACGGCGGCCGCAGAGAACAGGGTGAAATCTCGATAGATATAGCAGATCAGACCCGACAAAACCGAGTCAACAGGTAATTTGGGATTGTACCAACCGATAGGAATCGCGCGGTGAATCCGGGCTTGGAAAGAAAGAAGCGGTCTCGAGTGAGAATGTGTGAGGGTAGCCCCGTGCGGTCTGATGTTGGACAGGGTGGAAAGACTAACGAGCTGGGATAGCGCAAGGTGAGCAGGAGCAGGGTGGTGCAGACCAATGCAAGTGCGCCGTTTGTGTGCCTTCCTGGAGTACCTTCGGACAATTGATTGGTGGGTTACAAGGCACCAAGACCCTTGGGTAAATCCCTTGTAACTTTAGGATACCTCTAGGAAACTTTAGGTGTGTAGGGATGGATGGGAAGGAAGTAGCAATGGCGATGCTATTGCCAATGCTTGGACCTCTAGTAGCGGAAGGAATCTAGTCCAGTGCGATTAGCGGGTGCCCTTAGCCGATTATGTAGGCGCATGCAGCACCTAGTGCTTCAACTGGTTCCGACTTCCGGTCAACTCCACCGAAGGAGCCAAAGTCAACCACCTTTCCCGAATAAGGGCCAGGTGTCGAATAGTCGAGGAGAGAAGTCGACAGAACAAGATTGTGTCCTGTCGGAGCTTTTGCACCGTTCCAAGATATCCCAAAGACAGTACCGACCAGATCTCCGTCCTTCCGGTTTGTTCTCGCTCCCGTGCTGACCGTCTTATATTATCCCGGGCGTGCTGCCGTTGTCTTGATGGCGATGTCGAGATAGTCCAATAAAGGCAAGCAATGTGATCCATATAAATCCTGTACCACCGGGACCGTTGTGGGTTTATCTGATCAAGTTCCGTGGGACGGTGCTCATATCCTTGATTAGATCTCCTGCGAGGCCGATCAACATTGATGTCGATGTTGCAACTTCAATAACCTTGTCATAAAGGATCCTGAACCGTGGCAAACCCGATCTTGGAAATCAGTGTCTTGCTGTCCCGAACGTCTGATTCTGCTCAATAGTGTCGCTCCCAGTATGCTTGTGGATAAAAGTACTTTTGCAAGTTATGTCCGAGTGCGATGCGCCGTGTGATGATATTGCTGGCTGTCTCTCACTGATAGAGAAGCTTACCAAAGATTGATCGCGTCAGCTCTATTGACTGATTTACAATCAACGAAAAGATGACAACATCGCTCATTGGGTTGCGGCCGTGGGGTGCATAGCTTTTATATTCAGATACTTATATACGTCTAAAAATACGTTCAAGTGAGATGACAAGCCCCCAGACCACATCTAATTCTACCCGAACAGGTTCTTGGTGCGTCTTATGACACTAGTGAACTTGGAAAAGTCCCATTTGGGTTGATATGGTGTGTAGCGAGGCAGTGGAAGGAGGTGTCTCTCCTAGCTCTCACCGGACTGTACGAAGAAGCTAACCCCCCTCCATCGCGAAGCGCGACCTGCGCGACCGAGCTTTATCTTATCGTCAGAACACCGTAATGAAGAGGGGTCTTGTTCGGGAAGACAAAAGGGGATGGGTGGGCGGCACTTAGACTCGTGACCTGGCCGAAGTCAGGCAACCCACCTAGGTGAGACACGATGCCACCCCTTCTTTAGGTCTAGGGAGATAACGGAGCGCTATGGGAAAGTGTGGTCAAGATGGGAATTTTGGACAATCCGAACGATAAAACCTTGAAAAGTTGGTCAGCATGATCCGAAGCTGTGACTCACAGGTTATTGAGGCTATGCCTTGAAATCGCTTAATGTTCTGACTGAAAAGGGCGAAATTTGTCACCTTGCGTAAGGCACCCGCTTTGGAAACTAATGTACAGATCTCTTTCTATTCGGCTGCCTGGCTAAGGTACACCAATCCCATGAGCTGTACCTTGTAACTTGTTGATATTTACTCAGGTACACAACCTAAAAGTGACGACCAAAAAAATCCCTGGCTTAATACAGATATATCTTAACAGCAAGGCGCGGTAAGCAAGGGGGGGCTTTGCGTATTCCTGTAAAAATGGAATGTTGGGAGGCTTCGGTATTCTAATGTCCCGGGCGGCAGCAGCGTTTCTAAACATAAAACGGGTATGGTATTACGAAAGGCTATGAGGTCATGGCCGTTGGGAGTAATGGGCTCCCTTCGCATACTACGTAGTATGATCTATCGGCAATGGAGGGGTAGATCTTGGACCATGTATAATTCTGCTATAGAAAGTTGATTTGAACCACAGCTCTAGCAGGTTGAGAGTGGGCTCTACCGGTCGGCGACCGCTCCGATGTAACTCAAGGCTGCAGGAGCCACGGATCTTCATGGGGAAGGAGCCGTCGACTTTTTGAGATCCTGCATCCCCAGTGTCGAGTGTGGGAGCCAATCAATTTCATAGCGCATCCAGTAATTTATATGGTTTGTCGATAGAGTTGAATAGCGCCCGTTCGGCACGGTGTGCGATTGGTAATCTCAGTTGCCTACCTAACCTCTAATAATAATTGGACTAGCTGATGCTTTGACTTGATGGGTAAGGTTCTGTCGTCAGGAACTGAGCCCAAGAACTCACATTAGATAGGCCTAATGAATGAATTTGGGCAAGTCAACTAAGTAAATTTCAAGGTCCTGGCGGACTACATGTGTAGGTAATCATGTCTTGCCCAACCGCGCTCGCCGCCCGCTTCACAAAGAAATAACCATAGAAAATATTCTTGCAACCACCAGGGGATGGTTCTCCCCAGCTTCAATGAATGAGACTCCACCAATGAGAAGACATGTTCCCAACACACCTATAAAATGATAAGCTAAGTACTTAAGTTACACTGTATGTATGGGATGTGGTATGCGCAAGCGCGTATCTGTCAAAATCTACGCGATCGTCAGAACTCGCGCACAAGTTACATCAATGTATAGCGGTCAACTTGGAATTCGGTCTGGTAATGAAACACTCACGCATGCCCACCTGCAGAACTGATGGACACTGATGTTTGTAAGGGTGTATGGAACTGGCTGATTGCGTTGACAAACTTGCTGAAGAGTAGGAATGCTCGTAAACCGCGCGTCCATATCCACATTCTGATTTTGAAGTACTCTCTATTACGAGTAAAAGAGAACAACAAGTCCCACGTAGCAATACCCGGATTCACGGTGAACACAGCTTTCCATACCTTGGTCTTCCCTAGGTAGGTCCCCGGGTAGTATGTACGTACGTAATTAGGTGTCGTCTTGCTGGATGTCGAGCTAGCACATGGATCGTACATAGCGTACTACATAGACTTACCAGGGCCATGTATGTCTGAGAGGCGGGCGAGTAACATAAAGCGAGCCCGGCCCCATTTTTAGCGGGATCACTGCCAGGGATCAGTTGAAGCCACATGCAAGAGGGTCAACCAATGACGTACATTTAATTGTCACACTAGAGCCCCCACTCGCACAGACCACATCCACATTTGTGCTCGTGTGGCTGATCATTCAGGCTGACGCCTTTCCTTTTTCTTACACCACTCTCCACTACACCCATTTTTAGTGCTCCCAGAACGCGACATCAACGCAGACACATCCCGTCTTCTATCAACCCCATTGCCTCTCCATCAACATCTCCTAACTCCAGCACAAGAAGGGAGGGGTCATTCGGCACATCCAGTGGCACCCATTACGAAGTCGCATCTTCCGCACGATCCGCCCCATATATCTCCATACTACCACAAACGTACCCACCGATACCCGAAGCCGCCCTGCTATACTCTCGCGCAACCTAAGATTTGCGAGTCGGTCTGAATATCGGAGAGCGGGAAGCATCATATACATACAATGGCGTCTGCATCCTTTAGGGAATCAATGAACTCTCTGGGGTGGTCGCGCCGCGACCGGGACCGAGATTATACAGCCAATACGTCGCAGCGGTCTGGACTGCTGTCCTCGATAAAGTCGATGAATCCCTTTGGAGATCGTGGATATGTGCAATTACCTACTACAGAGAGTGCTGGCGCTCCCCTGCCGGCCAGCAACCGTCGCGAAGAGGAGGAAGGATGGTTTGTCTGTGAGTCTTCTCCGTCTTCCTTGTTTCGAACCCCTTGGATTCCCCTGCGGATTCCCCTGCAGCGTATCTTCAACGGATGACATGTGCATCTTCCGCGCGCCTTGTTTCACTTTTGCACATGGTCGAGGCAGCCCACTATAGCTTTCCGGAGACTGACTTTAAATCTCGATCTTCCATATAGTGAGCCGATGGGATCGGATGCTAATATTCAGCGCCTGTAATTTGGGTGCTCTCGCCTGCTTTGTGCTGTGCTTCGTTCTATGGCCCATCCTCATGACCAAGCCTCGCAAGTTTGTCATTCTGTAAGGCCAAGACTCTCTTAGCTTCCCAGTTTCTTTTACCCCTGCCGGGTTGTCCTCGTGGCCAGAGATAGCCTCCTTCTCACGACTCTGGATGAAGTGAAGATCTCTGCAAGCTGCCGCTGTTGCATATGTATCAATCTTGCATAACAGCACGGGTGATCAACCCGGTGGATCTAACCTTCTTTCTACGACATCCTCTACATATTGGTCAAGTTTCGCATGGACGATTTGCATGAGGTCATTGTACTAACGGCCTGTCTCCTCAGATGGTCATTTGGCTCTGTGCTATTTCTTTCTTCCTTTGCCGCCGTGATGGGCCCTATGGCATACGTCCAGCATCTGATATCCGGGCCGCGCTTGCCATTTACTGCAGCTTACTTCGGTTCCATTGCGTTGACCATATATTTCTCTGTTGGGGTATGTTGTGAAGTCCTCCCACTCATGCAGAGTGAAATCACTAACTTGTTATAGCTTCACAGCACCATTCTAACCCTAATGGCTGCTATCGTTCAGATTGCATGTCTTCTCTGGTACCTCGTCAGTTACTTTCCGATGGGCTCAAGCGGTCTCCGTCTAGCCACCAGCTTCGGCGCGCGGAGGGCGGCCACTTGGATGACTGGCTAGCCTGCATTTATTGTATATTACGACTGTTCATTCGTACCGATAGGAGTACTTATGGTAGACTCAAGAGAATTCCCATGGTCAAAGGGCGAACGTGTAGCATTGTCATTTGGTATAGCACTCGGTCTTGATTTAAATCCCAAAGTTCTGGATTATAAATCTCTAAGATTATCTATTGTCGATATATTAAGGGACTTCCGTTCCAGGGTATTGAAATAGGTAAAGCTCCCGTTTATCTGCACAGCGTGCTCAACAACAGCGCCCAGAACGGTCTATTGACGTTCAATTCGGAACCTTACTCGATATAAACTGACCTGATTCTATTTCTTTCCGATCCTGTACTCTAATATTGGACTCACCCAGGTGTCTTAAGTGCTGTCTTGGATGTGCTGGTTCGGATCTATGGATCGGTGGGTTTAGCGTTCTTCCTCTGGACCTCGGTCAAGGTACTCGGAACTCCTCTCCCGCTTTGCCCAGAGCTACGAGAGAATCCGGAATCACAGCCTTACACAACATTTCTGCTTGGATATTTGAGAGCTCATCAAAAAGCAAGTCAGTATTGTAGAAAAGTCATGACAGCAGAGGATATATCAGAAATTACGAATAGTATATAGCTCTCTTGTTGATAATACTTGTTCGTGAATCTCATTTATCAATTACTAGTCACCTATCGCTGGGACAAATCCCGAGTAATACATTACAAGAGACAAAAACCCTTAAGGTAGATAAAACGATGCGGAGTAAAGCGAGGTGAGGGACATACCGAATGGAGAAGACGGAGCAGTACATGGGCAGTTGCGGTTGGTTCCTAATGTGACACAGCACTTATTACTATTGTATGAATTTCGCTGGTAAAGTTGAAGATTGCCCACTGGAACGCTGGGTAAGGAAAAGACCTGGCCGGGAGAAAAGGATATTATGAACCTTGTCGCCAACGCCTCATGTTATTCAAAGGCCATTTTAACCTTAATTATGTAGGTACTTATAAGGACGCACATCAGATAAAGGATTCCAATAGGATACTTGAGCTGGAAATTCACATGCTTTATCATTGTTCTAAAAATGGAGGTTAGGTCTGATTTATGTACGCGGGGAAATACCATGTACAGTAGTTTCCATTATGGATGCTCGGTTGGCAAAGCAAAGATAAAATCAAATTATCAACACGTTGGAGGCTTTTGCCTTCCTTCCTTCTCCCCATATGGATGGTAATGAATAATAAATGAGTCATTCGAGAGTATAAGACTCCGAACATTGAGTGATTAAAATTGGGAGCTTCTACTTCCTTCGAGGTTCATGTATGCGGGATGAGCGGAACTGTAACCATGTAGAGAGAGAGAGGGGCTGGAGGGGTTCTGGTTGGCGTGCCCCTCTTCAGCCTACATACCTTGGAACCTCCTTCATAAAATACACACACATGTATGCTTAGACATACGTGCATAACTTGGGTAAGATCTAGCCGATCCGTGACAATTTCGCTCTTACGAAGACGTCTCGTTTCAAGAGGCACGAAGGATAGATACGGGAAATTGGTAAGCCAAACAAAAAGATGGTAAGAACTCATATTGGTCTACGTAGACAGATACCTAAATAGGCATCAACTTTTGATTAAGTGTGACCGTCAAATACCAATGTAGTTCGAAAATAACACCAAAAAGACGGGTGTGAGCTACCTTCAATGTTACGTAGACCCCTCATATCCATATGACAGGCGCTGGCATCCGTATGTTCCTACCTGTGTGCCCACAGCTCATTGCCATTTATTAAGGTACCGTCAGGTTCAGCCTAGTGGGATACTGGACGTCTACTAAAGAGTCCTTAAATAAGCCGGCGAGGTTTGTAATAACACACCTCATTCAAGATCTGCATGTTTCTTCATGAAGTCAAGTTCGTCGAATTTGTCATTGCATACTTCAGATACATAGATTAGACCGGTCAAGTTGTCTCTAGATATATCTCGGCAGGTAAATCCCTACTATAAATTGGCAGTATTCTGATCCTTGCACAGTACGACGCAACACAAGACAGCACATCTGTATTCCCTCAAGTTCAGTTGTCCTTAAATCCGAGAGACCTTATAAAATCAGTGCTATGTCAGGACCATTACTGACCACATATGTAGGCTACCTAAGTAGGGCTAGGTAATCATGAAATATGTTGTGCTCCCTTAGGCATGCTCTTATAAGAACTTTGAAGCGTTTTTTGCTTTTGGAGTTATGAAACCTCACGTTTTTGTGCTATCAGATACGCTTATCGACATGTAGCCGAGCCACAGCCGTACAGTAGAAAGTTTAATTGAACCCGCCCTTATGTATCTAACTTAATTAGGTACCTAGGTACTGCTTAAATTCAGCATCCTACGTCGAGTCGCGCCTACAGTATCAAGCAGGGAAATTAACCCGCCCAGCACCTACCTAAAGTTTAGGTAGCACTGAGTTTAGATCGTCTAAGAAAACCATGTTAAAAAACTTGTAGGTACCCTCGTGTTTGTTGCCTGCCTTAAGATTCTAGTAGAACTTGGTAGATGCACAAGTACCTCAACTGTACCTTACCTTATTTGTAAAGAGCGCAATAGAGACTGTACGCTGTAGGAAACAGCAAGCACGATCAAGGTGGTAGTAGTAGAACATGTGGTTTCTCGCCGTGGCGTACCTTTTGGTGTATGTAATAAATTCAAATTAAACCAGACCAGACCAAATCGTATGTACCTACATCAACCGGCTACCCGACCTTAGCTACCTAGATTTTTCTCTTAGGCCCGTTAGCAAGGGACCAGATGGGGGGAAATTATTTTTTTTTCTTGCACACAAAAAAATCCCATTTACACACGCACACACGTACTCTCTTGCAACATTACAAACACACTTCCTCATTTATTTCCTTGCAAATTGTTAAATCCTACTTCCAGACCTTGTGCACTCTTACTTTTGAGAGAAGGGAGACAATTTGCATCCAAGGAGCATCATAGGCTTCACTTCGTTACCACGAATCCGTGAATCCTTGCTTCTATTGGGGTGCTCTTTGTCTTCCCTCGCGTTCTGCCATCGTCTCAGTTTCCCCTCCATCACCCACGACGACGCTGAGCACAGCACCCCTCTACAGTTATTACAACGACACTTACCGTCTATATTTACCTAACGCACACAAACTGTGGGCAACCTTTGCGGTCCGGACCGCTCCCCCAATTCACGACCAAGTCAGCATCAGTCATTAACACAGACCAGGACGAAATCTATGGGATTTCTCACTTAACAGGTTGAATTTGGTCAGGCCACATCGGGTTCGGTTCCCTAACTAAAATCCGTGCAGCCCCAAGCACAGTCATCATTCGGATAACTGTCACGTTTTCTCCCTCAATAAATTTTTCCCCCTCTCCCATCTTCCTAAACCTACACGACGCCAGTTGCCGGTCACCTACTCTACTAGTCTACGACTCTTACAATAGGTGCCTTTTTTTCTGAGAACTCATTTTCGCTCACACTGTTACCACCTCTTCCTGCAGTTCTCAGTCGAGTTGCATTTGGGAGGTTTATTAACTGAAGCACCCCGCATCGACTTTTCAAAAATTGATAAATCGCTTGCGATTGGGCCATATTTTACAAAAAATTTCTTCCTCGCTGGTCGTCCATCCTGACACCTATCAATCACGACCGTCCACTGCTTATTCAACGACGCGAAATCATATTATTGGTCCGCGAATTTTCTCGTATTGACGACTCTACATCCGCAACACGCCGTACTGATTTATTTACTCGAATTTCAACTCGGGTTCCACACGCTTCTAGAAGCTTGATTGACCTGGATTCATACTCGCGGAGGGCCACCCTTGGCTGGTTGAGGTGTTTACAGGGCTAGCTGAGCACCTGGCGTGTCGGTGGACGCAGGCAGAGTATTCCCTCGTCTATTAGAAGTACGCAGCAGATCGCCAATTTGTGGCCGCTCAGTTGCATATGTCAGACCAACTGCAGAATTTGCTTACCAATAACGCTGAGACGCGTGCAGACACCATGTCTAATTCGGCATCGTTTTCATATGCTCAGGCCGCCAAAGGCCAGTCCACAGTGCAGTCTGTTGGATCCCCATCAAGTGCAGCCCCGAGTCAAGCGCCATCCACGACGAGCACGCAAAGCCGAGATGTCGCACCTACTCCTAGCACACGGGCTCCTTCCGTCGCGGTCTCAACCACATCGAACGATGGCTCGCAGAATACCAGAAGTTCGTCTGTCAAACCAGAGTCTATCAGCTTAAACGGCAATGACTCGGATAGTGTTTCTACTAGCGACAAGGCGGCCGAGTTATCTAGCCAGCCCAACCAGAGCACCGAGAACGTGCTGGGTGAGATTGTACCTCAGAGTACCGAGAGACGCGGACGTGGTCAAACCCTGAATTCTCAGGTAACAGATGCCAGCGATAGCAGGAAGCCAAGAAAGGGCAAGAAGAGCAAGGCGGCTGAGAAGGAGTCTGAACAGGGCCAGGACCAAGAGAAGAAGGAAAATATTCCTCTCAAAGTAGAGTTGTCAGAAGCACCGGTTCCAACTGTTAATATATGGGCCCAAAGAAAGGAGGCCTTCGCTGCCAAAGTCAAGGCGGCCTCCCCGAACACCACGCAACCGCATGGCTCGAACATCGCGAACAATGGTCAATCGGATGGATCATCCAATCCAGGTTCTCAAGACCAGAAGCAGAAACCGATTCAGGGTGATGGAGCCGATACAACCGGAGTGCAAAGCAGGCCATTATCTAGTGGTGTGAAAGCCCCTAAGAAGGATGTTGAGCAATCACGAAGCAACGGTATTCAAAACAATCGCAGAACGGCTCCCAGAGGTTCTAGGATGAATGGGGATGACAGAGCGTCATTCGAGGCTTTAGGCCCGATTGCAAATAACACTTCGTCGTGGCCGACGCCTGAAACAGCAGCAAATGGTCTAAAGACCCAAGCTCAGGCTGGAAAACCTGAGAAGGACCAGAAAGAAGAGTCTGGTCCAAGCAAGCCTCGGCAAAAGAAAGAATGGACTCCCATTGAATTTGTCCCGACCGTGAACTTTGAGACACCTATGCCAACTAGGGGCTCGCGAGGTGGTCGTGGTGGTGGCTCCAGAGGCGGACGAGACGCTGGTGGTAGAGGCAACCATGCTAGAAATGTCTCGACTGGTAATTCGCCGCTCTTCTCTACATCCTTCAAGTTTGCTGACTGTCGTCAAGATCGAACTCAAGATAATGGTACCACAACCGCAGCTGCCTCTGTAGCGCTGCCGGCATCCAAGCGTGCGTCTGTTGATATTTCCACGTCTCGAGATAGCCGGAAGCCACAGGCCCAAGCAAGCCCAGTGAAGACTTCCGGAGAAGCGTCTTCGGTAGGTGGATTTTTATTTAAACCAGCTATATTAGCATGTATTAACTTAGAACTACAGACAAGCTCGAAGGCGGATACATCGAAGCAAACCCCTGCTGATTCGGCCCATGGAATTTCAAGCCAACAGGTTCCTGTCCGCGCCGCAGGCTCAAACCAACGAGCTGATGATACAAAATCCTCTCAGCCAGCAAGAGACAACGGGGTTCAGGGCACCAAGGACTCTACCTTCCAAGGCCAGAACAATGTTAGCCGCAGTGAGCGCTCAAGGGGAGGTGCACGTGGTCGTGGAGGACACTCCTCCGTTAATGGAGCTACTCACCCACAGTCTCAGTTTGGCCAAGGATCTGCTTATAATTACCCATCCAATGCAAACCAGAGACAACCTGCCCATCCATACACCATGGGCTATGGACCGATGCCATTTGGCGGCGCATTCCCAGTTCAGGCAACAGGAAACCAACATCGCAGTCGACCGAGCTCAGGCAGCAATCGCCCACAGACCAACGGAAGGCATCAATCCTCAAGAGCCTCTTATCCCTTACCTGGAATGCCGTACGACCCTGCGATGTACCCGCACAGTACCGCTCCATACTCGCCGTATACTGATCCTAACCACTTATTAAGTGGAGTATTGTCTCAAGTGGAGTACTATTTCTCCATCGACAACCTTTGCAAGGATTGGTACCTTCGAAAGTTCATGGATTCGCAAGGTTTTGTCCCCTTGGACGTAATCGCTGGGTTCAAACGAATGCAAGAGATTGCTGCTGATTGGCAGCTCATTCGAATAGCCTGCGATAGTTCCCCCCTTATTGAGTACATTGTTACTGAGGAGGGCCAAGACAAGGTGCGACGCCGTGAGCAATGGGAGCCTTGGGTCCTTGCGATGCATATGCGACACCCGAGCGCTCAGCATGACGGACCAGTCAGTTACCGTCAGGTCAGCAGCCAAATGTACTGGCCTCAGGTCCTTCCGTACGGGGGTGGAGCGGCTCCCATGTTCTCGCCAAACGGGACAGAATCCCATTTCCCGCACTATGTCAACGGCAACACCGTCACCTCTCCAACGATCAATGGGGTTAACGGTCATGTCCGACCTTCTGAGTCACTACTGTCCGCAACAGTCCCAGAGTTCTCCCCTATCGGCAACCCTGGAATAGGATCAGCAAGTCAACAAGGCACAGTCTCATCAGATGCTCTAAGCAACGATTTCAAGGCGGATGTTGCTGACAAGAAGACTGCGATGCCATCTTTTGGCGAGAGCGTCAGTTCCCTTCCCAATGGTTCTCACAAATCTGATGTTACAGAGTCCATCAACCTAGGTGACAAAGCGGTTGTGAATGAAATCAACGGTAATCACGAAACCGCAGGATACTAATTCAGTTCATCTGGCTTCAAGGCTGGATCACGAAACTGGAAATCCATATTACATTGAGTTTACCGAATCCGTCATCATAATGGACTACTACATTTTGAAAGTTAAGCTGCGGCTTGGCTTAGGTGTTACAAGTATTTTACGATGAGGCTGATCGAAGGATCAGAGAACAAAGCTTCCATTGGCTTGAATCAGTGAGCTATTATTACGCCTTTCACTCTCCGTTTCCGGTTCAGCAACCTAAAATGGTAGAATACTACTGTTTAAAGAAATTTCTTGGTGCGGTCACTGGACAAATACCATTCCCCCACGACAATCAATTACTTCCGATGTGCACATCCTGGATACGTCAGAATAAAACCATGCTGTGAGTCCTACCAAATCATGGACTTGTGGCCAATGGACTTACCACATTGGCAATCATGAACGACCAGTACGCAGGATTCAACAGCACATACCGATTGTCACAGGGAAACTCATTACACCCTTAATATGAAAAGTCTCTAACTCGAGGCTCTATGGCCTGTTGGTATGGTCACTATTCCTGCGTGAAGAAACGCATTGATACTATCTCCTCGAACCTATCTCAGCCGATTGGCTTACTCACTATGAACGTGTCACTGCAATTACTTACTTTCCTGCAACTGTTCCACAGAACATTGCTTGCCCCGTAATGGTGGCCTTCACAACATAATGAGATGACGGTTATGACCTTTCTCTCGTAGTGGCGAGGGGAGCACTAAATTCTGTGAGCACCAAACCTAGGTGGCGATTCGCAATCAATGCGATGCTCAGTCGACTTTACTCAGTCTTCCGCCCAGGTGCTTGTCTCTACGGATTCATTGGGTCTTGGACCCTGTGTCCCTGGTGATGTTAGCATGTCACTGCTAGACAAAAGTACTGGGCACTGGATTTCTTTCCTTGTTCTTGCACTTGCATTCACGGCGTGGATTATTCACATAAGGGGGAGGCCTCACGGAACGGAATTCTTTACAAATAGACTTCGACGTCATAAAAGGAGAAACAAAAGGCCCTCGTGTGTTTTTCTTGGGCTTATATTATGTATGAGTAGGAAACGCAAAACCAAACACGACCGAACGTTTGTATTTGAGCTCTGCTCATGCGTGTGACGCGGCAACTCTACTTCTCTCGCCGACCCTATCTTGAATGCCGCCGATGCTAGATGCAAAGCAGAGGGCTATCAAACAAGCAAGATATGTACATGATGCAGATGGCATGCATGCATCGCCGATGGTATGTACAGGTCGCTGACTGTTTGTATGAATCGCCGACAGTTTCAATACAAACAAAAACACTTTTGAAAAATGTCACGTCCGTTTCAGAGGTCTTTGGTGCGATGTTATAATTCTTAATTGATACTCCCCTTCTTCCAGATTTGTGAGTATGAGCTTAATTTCTACATTTTAAATCCTCGCTTCCGGCTCCCTTCCCTCCTTTTCTTTTTATACGCCCAAAATATCCATTTATACATACCTTAAGTAAGTAAGTACCCCTATATATAAAGAGGGAGCGAGCAGTACTGCCTATATAAGCTTACGCCCTGGTAACCTCACCTACTGGTGCATCTAGACCTAGATGTGTAAGAGACTGTATGTATGTACACTAGGTAGTCATGTCAACTGAGACGCTTGGTCTCACCCTACGCTACCAAGATGGTTAACATCTGTCGTGGACTCGTCTATCGAGATAGTATGGTGGGAAAAGGTGCTTCCATGTCGTAAATGTACAATGACAATGAAATGTAGGTAGAGCGGAAGATGGTTGGAATAGGGGTGGAGCTCATTGAGCTAGTAGTTAGCTCCTAGCTCAGCTTAGCCATGTACAGCTTTAATGTAGGGTTTCTTGAAGAAAGGGAGGATGGGTTGCTGTATCGTGAGTAAACTATCGTTGGTAAACGGGAAAATATCTATGCTTATAGTTTGCTTGTTTGTTATACATCTAGTACTACTCCCTGTGCTAGGCATAAGAGTTCCTGAGAGCTGGTCAACTTCTTGTGTTAGGTTGGGGCTTAGTCGGTATTCCTTTCATAGCTCAGGCTTCTGGACATAGCGGAGATTCACTTGAAAGGTTTTCTCTGACCGTGTTTAAGGCTGTGGTTATTGTAGCATGTGGTGATGTAGTTTCTCTGGTCGAGCATTCAGAGATATCAGGCATTTTTCATACTATCTGTGGCGGGAGAAGTTGATAGTTTAGGTAGCTAGCTCACATTAAAATTAACTATACGATTCCATGCGTCCGTATTGATTTCAGATGATTAGGTAGCTACGGAGTCAGTGAGCCCGTGAGTAAAGACGAATGAACCATAGTCGTCTATCAAGGTATCGAGTGGAAGTTGTTTTACACATACGAAGACAGAGAACCGATAATATATAAAGGAAATAGTGCTATATTAGATAGGAACACTACAGGAGACTAAGAGAGACATCTTCCAGCGTTAGCTGTCTATTTAATACAGAAACCAACTCTAGGCAGTTTGATCAAGTTAGTTCTGGCACATGAACATCCATGGGTGTATGGGCATTAGGAAACCAAGATCTGAGCCACGGGTATAGTCCACCTCACGCCCCAAAGCTTGGTAGGCAATTGAATTAGTTGAAATATATATCATTCTTCCTGTTAAGTGGCATTACCGTACCTGAAATCCGGGTTGTACGTTAGTGGTGATTAAGTTGAGGCATACCCAGAGAGGCAGTATGGAAAAGGGGTTAATTAGGGGACCGACAAATAAAGCTCATGAGAAGTAGGTAGTTCATGATTCGCCTAATGAATATGGACAGATAGATTTCAAAGTGGAAAAGATACCATGATATACCGGTAAATACACAGGTCAAATAAATATCAAGCTAGTAAATCCAGATCCCTTACCACGCCACCAATTCCCTACGCCATCATCACGACTGCCATGCGAATTCAACCCTTAGAAACATATATAGAGTAAAAGCGGGAAAATGTATCAACGAAGCCCCAAGGAAGCTCTTCGACAACCGGGAATCCCGAGCCACGCCTAGTCTTGGACAAAAGTTCCATTCACGCAGAAATTCCGCGGCTGATTGCATGCCGAGGTGCCAGCTGGTATGTCAATTGGCTGAAAATCGAATTTCAACGATGTGGAATTGTCTGCAAATTCGGCATATTGGTTGAGCACCTTGTTGAGCTCTTCGATTAGGGCATTCCTGCTAGGGCGTTAGCTGGCTGTGCCTATGTGCATATCATACTACTTCATTAATAAGTATGCCCACCTGGTACAAGCAATGGCCAGTCCACATTCCTCAGCAGCATCGGGGGACAGCTGAGAAATCACCGTCTGGTAGAACACAGCCAGATAATTGTCGACGTTCATGATGTCGGTGAGCTCTGGATCCACTCCACAGCCTCCAGCGTCAAAGCAGTCATACTGAATTAGGCCGAGACCAATCATTTCGGCCTGTACGTAGGAGAGTCCATCTTCCGCCACGGCCTTGAGATCCTGGGAACTGGAGTTTACCATGAGGAACTCCGTGGCCCAGTCGATCTCCTGGCTGGCGTAGAAGAGGCCCTGCAATATGGCCTCGGGGGTGTACTCCCCGCGAGCGTTGATAAGAGCAAAGTCCTCCGGAGCAGGGGCAGCTCGTGCAACGGCGGCCATGGCGATGACAAGAGGGGAGGCTAGGGACCAGATCATTTTTGGCTTATTTTCTTCGCTTAAGAATACGTCGGATACGTTTAAGTGTGTCTTCAACCCGTAACCTCGATGGATGGTGATATGAGACCTGTATAGTGGTAAAACCGACCAGAACGGAGACTTCAGCTGGATGTTTGCACAATTTATCA
This sequence comes from Hypoxylon sp. FL0890, assembly GCA_022497025.1. Classification (NCBI taxonomy): domain Eukaryota; kingdom Fungi; phylum Ascomycota; class Sordariomycetes; order Xylariales; family Hypoxylaceae; genus Hypoxylon; species Hypoxylon sp. FL0890. The sequence continues at coordinate 75,259 of MU386601.1, forward strand.
GAAGTGAGATGCTGCTGCTTGCTCCAGATTCGGAGCATATTAGGTGCCATGGCGGTTCCTTTATATAGTAGTCGCGATGTTGTCTCCCCACGCCTGTTAGCTATTCGGTTTTCGACATGGGCTGTCTGTTGTCAAGTGGCCGATAATTCTGATTTTTCTATTTTCATCTCGTGCGATTGGCAAGTTCTAACCCTTTAGAAGCGCGCACCAACAATAGTGTCCCAAGAGGAGGCTGAGTGCTGTTGGTTGAGGTATGTTGATTGTTTACTTCGAGCCTCTTGGCAGGCAGTCAAGGAGAAAAGGGAGCAGACTGTTCACTCGTGAGCTGCTTTCCCGCAATTTATATATCTTGGCAAATTGCATCCGCAAATAAGAATAGTGAGTCGAGAGGGAGAAGGGATAGAATTCATGCATTACTAATATCCTCCCTAAATTACCCTGCCACCGTAGTTAAAAAGAAGGCTGGCGCAGGGCCGCCATTGAAATAAAAATATCAATAGCCTGGTGGTGTTCTCTCCCTTGCTTGCCTAGAGTCTTGCACCTCCGAGACTCGCTTTACGATCTTCATGATAAGTCGTTATCGTTACTGTATGGTTCACGATCACGGGTCACGCGCCTGTTGGAACCCTTCGATTGTAAGTTGTTTGCCGTCTTTTTGTTCATCTGTGGTTATAGCGGGTGGTCATTGCCATCGCGGTCGTCTGTAGCCGGCTTTCTCCCGTTCATGTTACTTCCATTCGAAACCCTAACGCTCCCTGAGAACCAGTCAAATTCACCGAATGACTTACGAATTGCCTAGTTCCTGGCCGCTGGTGATGAAAGGGTTCCGTGACAATGTTTCTAGCATCGAACTTTGCAAAAGAAGGCCCTCTACCTTTGCCGAGGTCCTTGGGAAGATGACGCTTCGGGCTCCGGAGTAAATGCGAATCCTTAGCCCCGGAGACCTGTTGTCTTTCCATGTAGACAACAGATCGTCATGTCAAGCCGCCCAACAATATTTGAGCGATTGAGGCCACTGCCCATCATGCAGTCGACATGGCCTCAATTGAGTCCTAAGCTTAAACAAGCACGCGCCTAGGACACATGGTTCTTGGCTCTGATCCGTGTAGGATGTTCATTGCAAATGACGCGGCATGCTTCAATATTGAGCCTTGCGGTCAGCCGGGCTAAGACGGTGTTCGTTATGATCATCCACCCGGTAGATGGGTCGATCAATTCTCAAAGCTCATCCTCGACCGCAGCAATTCATGCGTGTTCATCTTGCCTCGGCGTGCCGCGAGAAAGGCTACATCTCATCTGACCTATCGATTGAGAATATCGAAAGTTGCTTACTTCCGCGCGACGCAGAGGACAGATATGGTGCTGCGGAAATGACATCTTGATCTTCGACGCGCAGTCGTGATAGACCTCTGATGATTTACAACTTTAGCGAGTCCGAGTCCGATAAAGTTTACGAGTTAACTTCATTGCGCCCGTTGATGAAAAGCCACGCTGTTCAATTAAAGAATTCGATGATACGATGGCGCATCCTTTGGCGGCCCCCAAGCCTCCCAAGCCTCGGACCGAGGAACGTGTGTTTTTGGTGTATAATATAATATTATGAATTTGGTATTTGATGATATGCAGATTATACAAAAAGGGAAGTGACTCACCACAATGCGAATGCGTCGGATTGCGGCGGGCTGTGTGGTCTGAGGTGAGGCTAGTACGTGGCTTGAGAGGAATATTCGGATCAGGCCATTAATTGAAGACGTCATGGGCAGATCATGCCATGCAGGAGCTGCGTACACTATGATCTGTCTTGCAGGAAGCCCAGCCAGGCAGGAAAGGGCTGCCGCGGGGCAAACCGAACCATATCAACCTTGCGAACCTAATGCTCTGAGGTATCCAAAGGGCACTTTCCAAATTGCTATAAACTGCTCATGGTCGGCAACGACGAAAGACGAGTCGGGAGAAGGGAACATCAATAAGGTTGCAACGGTGCCAATTGCCTACATCGTACCTTACATTATCTTACATTACCTTCCATTACAACACAATATTTCATACGCACCAATCAGAGCCCATCTCCGAACTTACCACCACTTCCTATAGGCTCCCGAATAATCCCTAGGTACCACTTAGGTAGTAAGCAGCAGCAGAGACACATACAGACACAGTACAAAATCATGACCAAAATCATCCTCTCCATCAACGCGGGGTCTAGCTCCGTCAAGATCTCAGCCTACGCCGCACGGCACCACGAGTCGCCCAAGCAGCTCGCCGAGGCCCAAATAAGCGGGTTAACTGCCCCTCCAGCCCAGCTCACATACACACGGGGCGACGTCCAAGTCCTTGAGCACCAGAACGTGGATTCCAAAATAAACAACCAAGATGATGCCTTCCGGATGCTCCTAGATACGTTGACGGGCGACCCGGAACTACCCGAGATCTCAGCCAAGGGGGATATCTCGGTAGCATGCCACCGAGTGGTCCACGGCGGGGACTTCAAGCACGCCAAGCTCATCACGCAGGATACCTACCACCACCTGGAGCGACTGACGGACCTGGCGCCGCTGCATAACGCCAATTCGCTGCACATCATTAAGGCGTGCATGGACGAGCTGCCGAGCGCGCTCAACGTCGCCTACTTCGACTCGCAGTTCCACGCCACGCTGCCGCCGCACATCTGCACGTACCCCATCAACCAGGACATCGCGCAGAACAATCAGCTGCGCAAGTACGGCTTCCATGGCATTTCTTACAGCTTCATCACACGCTCCGTGGCCGAGTACCTGCAGCGTGACCCGAGCGAGCTGAACATCATCGCCCTGCACCTAGGCAGCGGCGCTAGCGCGTGCGCCATCAAAAACGGCCAGAGCTGGGACACCAGCATGGGGTTGACGCCTCTAGCGGGTCTACCCGGCGCGACGCGCAGTGGTAGCGTAGACCCAAGTCTCGTTTTCCACTACGCGAGCGACGTGGGAAAGATGTCGCCGTCGTCGACGAAGGAGCTGCACATCTCGGTCGCGGAAGAGATCCTCAACCGACAGAGTGGATGGAAGGCGCTAACAGGCACGACCAACTTTGGCACCATCGTCGCAAACGCGGAGAAAGACCCCAAGTGCAAGCTAGCCTTCGATTTGGTGGTTGACCGCATCTGCGCGTTCGTAGGCTCGTACTACGTCTCCTTGCAGGGGCGCGTAGACGCGCTGGTGTTCGCGGGCGGCATCGGCGAGAAGAGCGACGCTCTCAGGGCGGCCGTCGTCGAGCAGACCGAGTGTCTGGGCTTCCGGATCGACCACAAGCTCAACGCCGGCAAGATCACGCATGTTGTGCAAGACGTCGGCAAGCAGTACGCCAGACACCGGACGCTAGTCTGTTGCACGGATGAGCAGTATGAAATGGCGAAGGGGTGCGCGGATAATGATGAGCTGTGGTGATGATATGTATGTCGGTAATGCGCGTATCAATGGGAATATGACTAGGGTGTTAGCCGGAGTTGGGGCAATTGTAATGCAATGTAATAACACAACTGTTTAGTTAGTCTCCAGACGCACGGAATGGGATGCGATGGGATCAGGTTCGGGTATATCCAACTATACTTAGAAACCGTCGAAGAATCTTTTTACCAAACATAAAACATCCTGTTTCCTGTCCACGCGGTCCTAAGCGCGATTTAGGAAAATGAGACAAGACGAGGGCATTCCCACATCGTGACGACTACATATTTCGCTCAACCCGGATGCGGTCGAAACAAGCAAGAACCCAAGCCAACTATTTCCCGACTAAATAAAAGATCGATGATCGACAGGGACGAGATCAGACCCGTCGGTGGTGCTAAACCATCATTACCCTAGTGTAGATGCGCTACGCGACTAGCAAATGCGACTTATGGTGACGATATGCGGTGGAGTCGCACTCCTCTCCTCTCACTTCTAGAAGCAAAAAACAACGGACTATACAATACGTACATTAAATAAGGTCGAGAGTCGCGCAGGAATTTTTTTCTAAGAGGGAGAAGAGAAACGGGGAAGTCCCGTCTGGAGTGGAAAAAAAAATCTTGGCCCGATGGGGGCCCGGAAGCAGGGTCTAAGCAAGGTACACCAAAGGGCCGCGACATAATTGAGTCGATGATGCGGTCATGCAGGATGACGTCGACGGGGAAAGGGGGTTGACCACTGATCATATCTAAAGGACTGGGGTAATACACTATGCGGTTCCCACGATGGGAACCAATACCCGCGCAAGTGCGGCCCTCCTTGGCGGACGACACTCTCCGCTGCTCTGTATGAGCACATAGTATGCAGTGTCCATATTGTCGTGACTTGCTTTACATCCATGTAATACACGTTTGGTAGGTAAGCCACGAAGTTAGGTCACGCAGCCACGGCACGGGCGAGGTGGGCTGAGGGCCGATGGCTTGGGGAGACCGCCCCATCGAAATGGAACCGAGGACGTTGTACGACTCTAAATACAGGGTCGGCGGCAGGTTTGGCGGCCATCGTGGTTACACACACTAGCCCTTAGCTTACCCATATGCCTTTCCTTCCTACCTAGGAAAGGGAGAAAAAGAGGAGTGGGTAAATGATCAGGGGTCTATGCCAAGATCAGGGACTTGATCGTAACCGCGCTGCTGTCATCATTATGTACGTAGTCCTTAGCCGATGTTTATCGCCCACTTCATCTAGATCTATAATCTCCCCGGCCGATCTTTTGGGATAGTCTTATCCCTGGGCTTGCTTGTGGTCTTGACTCGTCACCTACGTCCAGCCAGTTGAAGAATCAATGCACACCACTAGTTGAACACATTCGCGTAGATAGGATGGAGACACGAAGGTGTTTACTATTTTCATTCACATTCCTTCTCATTTTCATATGCCATCCGCCCCCTTTTCTCTCCTGGGCGGACGTTGGTATCTAATGGCTAATCCAACGTCGTGTATATATTCAAGCAAATAATGCCACCCGACTCAGTATTGAGACCCTTGATCCCGAGTCCCCAGCGCCGCCCCCGTGCGCCTGATAGTCAGCTAGTATGTGCGAGTACATACGTTACCCTTGCTGATGTTTATACACCTGCTCCGTCCTTTTTTTTTCAAAAGCGAAAATTGAAGCGATGACTTAGCTCATCGCGTCCTAGATGGGAAGAAGCGGGAGGAGCACTCCAAGCTCATCGCTTGCTTTTCCCAGCCGTCCTTCGAGTATGCAAAGTAATAAGGTGCGCCTCGTATGCTTGACACCTATTAGCCACAATATCGCCCATGAGTATGACCCAATATATACCAAAACGCCGCCTTGAATAAAACCCATTCGTGCCGGTCCCTGTATCGCACAGGATGAAATATAATACGCTCATTACCACTTCATTAGTAAATATAGGGCGCTGCTCGGCTCGAGCTAGCTTTAAGGAAAATAGGAACAATGCTATTAGGAACATCCTACGCGCCTTCTTGGCAAGCAATGGCTGCGAGAGCGTCTAGTCCACTGCTGGTTCTCAACGCACTCGGCCGGCTCATAAGAGGGATATTGAGACCGCGCATATCCCAAGCGCCACCAGGGGATGGAAGAGCTTGTACCTCGGGACCGTACGAGTCGGAATCCCACATCTGAACGTCGCGTGAAGGTCCGTTGCTTTGGGATGATGATTTAGAGGATAGCGAACTACGTTTGGAAGACGACAGTGACGAGCTCTTGGATTTGGAGGAACTAGAAGACCTTGACTTGTCCTTGAAATGAGTCTCGAGATGCTGCTTCATATTGTCTGCGCGAGTGAACTTCTTATGGCAACCAGAGTATGTGCACTGAACGGCCTTCTCAGCAGTATGAATCTTGGAGTGGCGAGAGGCGTGTCCCGAGGTGGTAAAGGTCTTCTCGCAACCGTGACTGTCACGGTACCGACAGGGGTAGCGCTTGCCAGTCTTCTCGGGCGCCACCGAGCTGGCGGAACTGTCATCCTCGTATGAGTTGGAACGACTAGTCGCAACGTAGACTGGGCGCTTCATTCCGACCTGTTGGTCGGGAAGATAGTCGTCGTACAGCTGCCGCGACGAATAATCATATAGACCGGGTGTTAGCGGTGAGAATGCGTCATAGCTGGCGTTGGAATCGTATGAATCGGATCGGAGGAGCTCTGGAGTGTGGGGCGGCGGCGATTGGTCACCGGCACATTGATAGTGGGTAGCTGTGTGGTATGATTGTTGACTGGCGTAAGGATCGTCGTTCAGAAGCGAGACCTGACGGCCGGTGGCGTCCCGGGCGTGCATTTTGTCTGGTGATTAGGGTGTGGGCGCGGACAATGGTATGACGGGATTCCAATTGCTTATTAAAAGGCTGCTTGAACCGTGCTGGGAGGTCAAGCGCCGTTTCACGTTGGTTATTCTTATAAGGAATATGAAGCTCACACCGCTCACGTAGTGTAGAGCGACAACGAAACAGCTTTAAGATGTGGCGGACCAAATCGGTAATTGGTACTTGCGCTCAATTAGGCAAGCTCTGAACGCACTTAAGGTTCTTGTGGGCGGCAGCTAAAACTGGCACGAATTCGAAGGCGCGACGACACGAGCGAAGGTGGGATGGTCTGCGGCCCTCTGCAAAGTATGTGTGCGTATTGTACGTGCTGTGTGGATGGTAAGCTCAAGCTATGCTGGGCTTAGTTCACCAACATTCAGGTCTATGCCGTGACACAATAGAGATGACAAGGTGGGAAACGGGGGGTGCGGTAATGTTTTGAAGACGTTCGAGAACAAAGGTTGGAAGAGTGAGGTAGAGTAGAGGGAGCTTTCTTGTGTGAGATACCACGGGGAGTTGTTGGTTAAAAAGAAGGATGGGAAAGGCCCTTTCCCATCTTCGAGTCCCCTCCACACCCGAGTACCTGTAGTGGAGCGTTGTTTCCACCAAGACAAGAGAAAAGTACATGTAGAAGTCTCGACAGGGGTTCGAGGCTGACAGGGGTCAAGGTGGTTCCAAAAAGCAGAAGGAGCGGGGAGGCAGTGGGTCTTGTACTGCCGAAGTACCTTTTACGGTATTGGAGTCGATCGCCCAAGTATAACAGAGATCGCCTGTCACCGCCTCATGTACTAAGTATTCCCCGGGCTAAGTACCTAGGTATTACATTACATGTCCTATACCTATAGTAAGGCTCTGTCCAAATAATATCGTATCCTGCAACAACGACCATCTGTCGTGATAATCAGGCCAGTCGCAAATGATTGATTCATCATTCTATCATTCTAGATTTATTGAGTAAGGCAGGTATGCAAGGTGATATGCAGTATCAAAACCACAATTCTCGTATCAACCAAAACTACGACCTACATACTGCAGTGGGCTGACGTGGAGATTGGAACTCAACCCGAGATGTATTGCAGTATTGACTCGAGATAATGAGGGGAGACTTTCTCCCAAGCTGCCGAGTCTAACTTAAATGTCTGCCCAGGATGAAAACGAGCGCTGATTCGTTGTATATACTTGCACACAAATTGAAGTGGTTGCTATATCTCCTTCCAGTTAACCCCGTCTTCTAAGACTGGGCGCAATGGCGCAAGATGCATCCTCGCGAGGATGTACATGCGCCATGTACTGCTGCACGTAAGAGCGTGCTGGGAGCAAGGTGAAGAAGGTGTTTGGCGAATTACATGCCAGCGTGATAAGCTGTTTGAGACAAGTTGACAGGTACGAAGCCGGCTCCGGCTCACCTTGCGTTGCGGTACGTACCAGTGATCAACAGGCACGTTTGGATGTTGCATTATTCGGGTCTCTACCTAGCATATCTCGCTTGACCTCTCACGGTTGCGGCGTATATGGCGTCTATTTCACGATGCCAGCACCGCCAGATCGGTCGTTGGGTCCCTAATTAGCATTCCAACTGGGAGCTACTCGTGCTTCTTTCCATCTGGAAGCCCACTTGTAGGGAGAGACAGAATTCCACGAGGGAGACCTGGCGATGTTGACTTGTGTCGGGACTGTAATTCGATGATAACAGTGACGTAGAGCCCTAGCAGAACTCCTCAAAACGTCTTACCTCTTGCCCGTCCAATACATCTGCCTATCCGGATATTATCATCTCCGGAATAGGTTTTTTATGCGACCATAAAAATTGGGTTACATTCAACTCCAGACCATAAGGGATTCATGGAAAATTGATAATGGTTGTCTTTATGTTGAGGAGTTGTTGAGCAAATGTCCACAGGCATACACGGAAAAGTCTTCTGTCTCCCTTCGTCTTCAATAAATACATAGCAAATACTGAGAACTAATTGCTTAATCCTCGGTGTCTTTAATACGGTTATAAGCTGTATGCTTACTCTAAGTTACTCCATTTACCAGGAGAAGTATCGCAACAAGCTTCAAACCCGGAGCGATACGCCTACTCACGGGTATCGATACGACTAAAACAAGTAGCCGTTGTTTTTCCATCCACTCAATCATATCTCTCGGTTCCAGTTTCCAGGGTTCTCAGGATACCCTTGGTGCAGCAAGCCGGCACTGTAAAGCGTGGGCTCATCTGCGTCCTTGACGCCTCAGCTTCCCAGGCTTCTTCGCCGGAATCCGACATGTAAAAGGCGGGCGACTGTGATTCGTCCGTTGCGCCAAGACGCCTTGCATCAAAGAGGTACAGGATTGGGATACATCGAGCCATTAGCAGCGGTACATGTGGGAGACCTTGTGCGACACACGGACCCCTGAAGGCACTTCATCTTTCCCATGCTGCTTTCTCAGAAATTCGATGCTTCCACCTATAGTCTCCACCCACACCCCCCTCATCGAGATCCCCGACCACCAGTGTCGTGGACACACAAAGCAGCGTAGCGCACACATTAGCCACATTTACCTTTGGGACTCGCAGAACGCTAGCCCGGCACGTCTTTCTAACGAACATGTGTCGTGCCTATCTAGGTAAGTCGCTGATTTATTTATTAAGGGTCCCCGGGAGGATAACCTCCTTGCGTTGCTTAGTGAGGGGCGACACAGAAGGAGTCGGGAGACATATTGGTCATCCTTTCAAAAAGGTACCTACATTTCTCGTCGCCCAATTGAGGTACACTGTACTGTACAACATCCTGGTTGTCGCAGAATTGGCGCGAAGAGGAAAACGGAAAGCAGGAGAAATAAGCAGAATAAGCAGAAATGGTGATGTCAGAGAATAGTAGGAATGAAAGCCCCGGAATCAGGGTAAATTTTTTAGGAGCACCTAGGCTGCTGGGCTGCTGGGCTGCTGGGCTGTAGTTCTGTTAGTAGATCGAGATTTCCGCAGTGTGATCTAAATTTTTGACAACGACCACCGGGCCACGGTGGGTCTATCTGCCCCCACTAGAATACTGGGGATTATCGGGCAAGGGACCGAAAGGAAAGCTACTTACCTAAGGTACCGTTTTCAACAATATCCTCAGTGCTGCTGCTAGAAACACGGAGAATATGTATAGTAGGAGGATAGTATGTATGCCCTGTCCGGTCCCTTAACAATGAATACCCATAATAATGAATAGTTTCAGCGTTAAGGGACTTTCAACCGTCAGCTCCGAACGATTCCATGCATGAAGGAGCCTCACCGTGAGTTGCCTTAGGTAGGTTAGGTACATACAGCCCTGACCTTACTTTATACGGTATAGATACAGTACACATACAGTACACGATGGAATTACGCCTTGCAGTTAGGTAAATTCAGGGTCCTCTTTAAGAGCATGCGCAAGTGGACGTTCGAGGCCTCTCAACCTGGTGATATATCCTCGGTCTTGTCCTTACAAATTCTGGCAATACAATTCATATCAAAACTCACCGTATCGGCACGATTATGTAGGCGATAGTGATGCGGAAGATAATTAAGGAAGAGTACTACCTACCGGAATGGAATGGGCGGAATAGAAAACGGCCAACTGTTCCCTTCAGCCCGCTCGTGAACATCTAGGTCATCTGCAAGTTGTAACAAATTTTCTAGGGTTGAGGAGCTCGCTCCGCACATCAGCGGCATCAAGATCGTGACATTGTTTGGCAATCGCCGATCGTGAGGTTGATCGCCAGCGAGGTGGACCTGTGTGATCCACATTACAGGAACACCCCGAACTTCGTATCTTCCATAGGGTCTACCTATCGCTGACGAGCCGGGGCTTCGGCATGCATATGCCACTATGCAGCTGGTTATGCTCCCCTGAAATTTCTTAATTGTCTGCTGCATCCATCGAAATTCCGTAGGCTTCTGGCGGTCTAATAATACTACGTTTTCATTAATCCAATAGATGAGACCGTGGTCCCTGGAATTCTGGAATTTTTTTTTTACCCTCACATGCGCGCCAGCCCTCCACTAGGGCTTCTTGATACCCGAAAACAGACGGGGACTACATGCCTGTATTCTGGCGGCTTCAGACCCTTGAACTAGCTAAGCAGAAGTAGGTTTGATTCCTAGGTATTGTTCCCAGATGTCGCCGAGACATACAAGACTGACAATCACTGAAAACGGCATGTTACAGATAATCTATGGTTATCAAGTTGTTATCGTCGATTTAATAGATCGTGTTCTTTATGTAGCATTTTTAGTTCCGTACCAATAAGCTCACGCTTCCATTGGCTCGATAGTCTCGCTATTCTTGTTGAGAGGTAAATATTTACAAACTGCAACAGAGCTGATGCATTTAACGTAACATCTGCCACAGTTCAGTTCTTTTTAGCCGATGACGACTCTCTTAGTTAACTAACGGCTCAGAGCCTATGTACTTACTCACCTGCACCGCTTTACTGTACACGCGTTAAGCAACGTACAGGTAAATCAAATACGGAACTTATTACAATGACGCAAATGTAGCTTCTACTTCAGAATTGCAAACGAGGAAGCGCTCCGGAGCTTTAGGTCCAAGTTCCAGTCGGCCGAGCTTCCGGCGGTCGAACGCGTTTCCTTTCGATATCCTTCCATATCCGTGGCCACCCTTGTATCGGGCTCAACACCTTGGGATCGCAAGGCTCGGATAAGGCTTGGGACCCATATTCTCGTGTCCCCTTTTTTTTATTACTTGAGGTGCTAGTTTAATGGGCTATTGGTCGCCGATAGGACCCCGTACCCAGCAAACTCAGCCAGGAACTTAACCCCTGCTATTATAGAAATGTACTTCCATGGATATGTATGCGCCACAGGTCTAGACAATATGCAGGTGAAGGGACCCACATGGAGAATGGCAACTCGTTCGATATCAGTCCATAACAGTCTAAAAGTCGTCGCAGAAGAATCGTCTATGTTGAGTTCCGATATACTCCACATCATCACGTTATTATGGCCTTTGAATTACTGCTTGCATGCATGTAGGTAGATCGGGGTCAGCAGTTCGCAAGACATCCCTTGGGACCGAAAATTAGATGCTGCATAGAAATCTGGCGATGAGATAAACAAATCGTAGGTGCATATAATATGCACATATATTGTCACGTCGGTCTAGAGCGTATTCTTCTTGTCCTCGCTACTACCTACTTCTCTCGATACTGAGACAATGCCAAGGAGGTGTGTGCTCTTTTTTTAAGCCAGCAATTACTACTGTAAAGGACGACTCGTGTTTCGAACACCACCTCGCCGGTATGACCAATGGGAATAGAACCGTGCAAGAAGCTATGTTGTAAGGTAGGTCTCTGCCACGAGTACAACGGCGGTATTGTAGCATTTTAGAACTATATTATGATAAGGTATATATCTCTATCCATCCAATAGGAACACGAACAGTAGGGTTCACATTCGAATGGCGAGACGCTCGACCCAGTCCCGTCCAAAGGTGGCATGCAGCCTCCGGGACATGCCGGAGCGAATGCGCTCAGACTCGGAGCTCCGCGTACCGACACCCGGCCGTTCGGTACATGCACCTCAGCTTATTTGCGCACGAGCGTGGGTCCTTTCTACGGCATGCCGCTATATTCCCCGGCCCACCCGAAGTCAAAGAGGCTCGTGTTCGGCTGTTCGCAATGCAAAGTGGACGACGCAGCCCTACCGTCCCCAGCCGTTAAAGATCATTCTTACCTCAGTTCATCAAAACGGTCCCCATTGAAGCAACCAACATGCATATCAACAAATTAGAAAATTACCTGCACTGCTGCATGTAGGTCACCACAAGCTCCCACCAGATCGTCCGGGACCCAGATCCCGTAGCTTCTACACTAGCTACTAGTTCCCACTCTCTCTATCTCTCTCTCCGCATCGACTCTCCATAAGTCGGACATCCCTCCGATGTTATAATCACTCGCTACATAGCAACTACATAGCTACTTGCAGGGAACTGACTCAGCACAGCTAAGTACTTGACAAGGTACGGATGGAGATACTTCCTATTGTAGGGGATACATTTCAAATACACATGATAGACGGTAGATCCTGGATGCAGAGACCTCTTGATATGGACGCGAGTACCAGTCTGCCAGTTCTACCTTACCCCGCGCTGTGGAGCTTACACATGCAGACCCTGCTCTGGAGGACAGCTGGAATGTCACTGTGATCATAGATGACGAAATCCTGTTTTCGCATTTGATCTTCGAGAAAAGATCGGCGCTCGAGCATACAGCCGTTCTGCGGCACAGGAAGCTCAACAATCAGAACTACAATGATACCCTCATCAACACGGTTACTGAAATTATCATGATACGGTATGTAGACACGGTATGCCGTCGCCAAGAGTCCCTGCAAAGGTGGAGTGCAATCAAGAACACTAGAAGGATAGGATAAACGAAAATGGAAACTATAGCTTCCTTCCGCCAATCTCAATAGTTTACTACGAAATCAAGGCAAGGGAGGTAAAAGTCCCGGATGTACATGTGTACCTAAAATAAGTTCGGATGCGAATTCTGGAGAGACGAGCGAAATCCCATCCTCGGAGCGTGCGGGTTTCACCAGAATCCCATCTTTTCCCTGCTTTTCCGTTTCCCCCTTTCCCCTTCCGCGTTCGCTTCTCTTCGCCCCTGCGGCATAGGTACGGTTATGTCACACAATTACCAGTTGAACCAGTTACGGTTGCCGTAGCAGTAGTACTGTACCGAGTAGGGGGGTTTATTGCAACGCTGCATCCAGTTTTAATGATCCGAACACCCACGGACGTGTAACCCACTTGCTACTAGTACCTATCACACGGCAAATGGGGAGCAGGCAAAGGACATCAATCTTGGCCCGTGATCGAGATTTTTGCCTGAGGCTCCCAGAGTCCCGGTCTCGGCACCGGTTCAGGGAGAACAAGATGGAACACAAACGATTGCGCATTTCGTGGCCGTTACGTCTATCTGCGTCACCGCGAATACATAGCAAAAACAATATCTGCAGTCCCTGCGCCTCCTGAACGCTAGCTTACGTGATCAACCAGTCACGAACTCCTTCTACCGTTGCAGCGAACGCTTTAGCCAAGAGTCAGTGCGCAAGCAACTTTGCACTCGGAGCCGACTCCTGAGCATTGTAATGGTCAAGCTATATATACACAGGTATAGGACGACTATGTCGATATAGGGATAGGCAAAGATATAGAGTTAGCGTGCACATGCAATCTTCGGATGGCGTAACCTTCCGGGATTGAGTTTATACTGTAGGAGCCTGATAACCGCTCACAAGGAGACCGTTGCTTAGCAGAGTTAACTACTCCAAGACTAAGCTCGTCGGCTTTCCTTCCGGTAGTCTAAGGCCTCACGATTTGATAACCTCGGGCGTCCGAGAACACCGTCAAGTTGACCGGCTAATGCCGTCCAAGCTCTGACCATGCCACTGATAAGCCGGAAGCGACCCTACCTAACCATTAGCTACCATTAGTTGCCATCAAGGGCCTTACGAAGACCCCTACTCCTAGAGTATAGTGGATGAACCTGTTTCTTAATTCCTATGGATCTATAGGGCTGTACTAGCAAAGGGAGCGCTCTTTGAGCGACCTGCAGGTACGGCATTATCTAGCCTGGATAAGACCAAGGACTAGGGCTTACGTTGAGCAGCGCTAGAGAACGTCCCCTATCCACTTTGGCAACTCATGGGCTGATTATGACAACTTAATGAACCTTGTGTTAGATATTTGCTCGCGAATAACTTCAAGTTTGAAATCAAGTCGGCAAATTGTCATGTACACTTTACCGAAGGCACGGGGCGTGTATACAGTTACAGAGCCCCCCTATCCCCCCTGATTGTTGAGCTAGCACACTAAAGCTACAGGGTCATCTACTGTACAAGTAATTCAACATTATGTATACTTGGTCTACTTCTGGTCTACTTCTTAGCGGGGAGCGACGGCGGTCCCATCTTACCAGCGCCAGTATCAACTTTCTTGTTGGGGGGTTGTTCAGGGACCTTGAAGCCACCATTGGCACTACTAGTCGCACCTCCGGCAACCTGGGTAAACGTTCCGCCCTTGAACCAGCGGTCCTCCTCCGCCTTTCGCTTACGATTAAGCTCAGCCTGGACCTTGGGATCGACGAGCTCTAGTCCCTGCACCGGGGTGAATGCGAGAGAAGAGGCTGTTCCTGCACCACCTCCAATGGTGGACCCTACCCCTGAAGTGCGCAGACCCTTACCACGGAGGTCAATGTTGCTCCCTGATTGGCCGAAGCCGCGCAGCGATGATGCTGAACCGCCGATAGGCGTTGCTCCTCCCCAGCCCTTATGCTTTTGACTAAGTTTGGCTCGTGTCCGGTTATCAATTTGCATTCCCCGGATTCTTCCATCGTTCGTCTGGCCAATCATTCCCATGCCCGCAGTAGAGTCTCCTATTCCGTAGTCTGTTTCTTTCTCCTCTTTACCGAATACCATTCGATTCTGAGCCTTACGTAGCTCGGTCATCGCTGTCGCCTCCTTTGCCTTGCGTGCTCGTCGACCACCTCGCTTCCGCGAGGGCTTGTCGTCCGGAGCTGGTAGGGCGCGCTGACCCTTGTTGGGCGGCGGTTCGGTTAACTTGTCTAACCTCTCTAGACATTGGCTTCTGAGTTCTTCGCCATACGACCCATCAGGGTTCGTATGGCCAGTGTCTGCGCGCGCAGCCAAGACCAGCTTCGCTGCTACCGCTTTCATGGCCTTCTTCTTTAGATCGTTCGGAATTCCACGGATTATTGGTGAGTGGAACAGATAGCCTTGCTGCTTTATGCCGACGTTGGTGGCAAAAGCCGTGTTCCCTGATCTTTTGGAACCCCAAGCAGCAAGGTTACAAGCAGGCGTTCGAGATAAATTAGTTAAGCCACCAGCCGTATTAATTAGCTGCGCAGCAGTCAGGGATCCAACCAATGCCGTTAAGTTAGGGGCAAATATGTTCATTCGAGATTGAACGTAATCTGTAAGTGTCTTCTTGGCCTTATCCATCTTAATCATCATATGACAGGCCTTGAGAATGCGCTCAAGCTCCTCCTGACTTATTTCATGACCCTTGGTCGTAGTAGCCTCGACGGTGACAATCATCAAGGAGGGGCCATCTAAAACCGACTTGAGTGATTCACCCAAGGAGTTTTCAGCTGAATTTTGAAGGGCTTTGATGCTATCTGAATCCATAGGTCCATTTCCGAGGATAGCGACTACTTTGGCGTACTCGATGGGGTTTTGGACAAGCGTCTCAAGTTCGGGAAATCGAGCGGAATAATGATCTCTGATGAACTTGTGGACCTTCATGATCTCGCCATCAATCTGGGTGGAGAGAGTGTTGGATTCAGTGAGGATCTTGTATTCGGGGTTGTCTTCGATGTTACCTAAGTTGATCGTTTGCGGCGCGAGAGGTTTTGATTGGTAGTGTGCGATATCCTATAAGGTCGAAAACAGCCGGTCAGGTCTATAGCTCAAGCCAAGAGATGTAAACACTTTATCGCTACTTGGAGAGTGTCGAAAGGGAGTATATGTTAGACTAACCTTGAGGAGAGGATCCAGTCTGTCCATGACAGTGGTAACCTTTCGAATATCCTTGACTCCGCCCAACTGCATCTTCTCTACTTTGGCTTTGGTTGCTTCTTCGTCCTCCACGGGCTCGGTGGCGCCACCGTTCATGCCGCCCATTTCTTCATCTTCGTCGGGTTCTGCCTCTTCATCGCCATCAAGTATCATATCGTTATTGTCGTGACTTGCAGGAGGACCGACTGCTGGGCCATCGAGGTCGAGAGAGCCATCGTTTTGTTCCTCGCCATTTTCGGAGCCCGAGTCCTCGAAGTCTTGCAATAGCTCATCTGCGAGGGTCGACATGATGTCGATCTAGTCGATCTAGTCGATTTATCGTCGAACTGTCGCGCAGTGATAAGACGAACTATCAGTTAAATAATGAATGGATATCTTCTGTCGCGCTCGAATGCAAAATGACGGGGAGCAGGAACGTCGAAGTTTCTTTGTATTAGGTATGTAGATGGATAAGTTCAATGCGACAGTGAAGTCAAAGAAGTCTGGAAGTTTGGTCGCAGCCTTGGTCGCGACTACTTACAATTTAATATGGGTACCTTTAAGCATTGCGTCCAATCACGTCATAGAGTTAAAGCACAGACCAGAATAATCAATTCTTGTATCCACCAGCTAGTGGATCCAGTATTTTAGTTGCGTCTGTTATTCTTCAGCCTCGCCAACCCCTTCGCCAACTGCATTTGCCAAAACCAAATACTTGGTTGGCAGAGCCATATCACAGCCGGCGTCTTCACCCTTCCCTCTTTCTCTTCCTTCTCACTTGAACTTCCATCTTGCAGTATAAACACCATTCGTTAAGTCAAAATGGAGTCGTCACGCGGGCCCCCAAGGGTCAAGAATAAGGCCGCCGCGCCTATTCAGATCTCTGCTGAGCAGCTGCTCCGAGAAGCTGTCGATCGCCAGGAGACGTCCTTACAAGCACCAACCCAGCGCTTCGGCGACTTGGAAGAGCTCCATGAGTTCCAAGGCCGGAAGCGGCGAGAGTTCGAGGACTATGTCCGTCGAAACAGGATTAACATGAACAACTGGATGCGCTACGCTGCATGGGAGCTGGAGCAGAAAGAGTTCAAACGCGCGCGATCCATCTTCGAACGAGCTTTAGATGTCGACCCGACGTCCGTCGTCTTGTGGATTCGGTACATCGAGGCCGAGATGAAGAATAGAAATATCAATCATGCGAGGAACCTCCTGGATCGCGCCGTCACCATCCTGCCTAGAGTGGACAAGTTGTGGTACAAATATGTCTATATGGAGGAGATGCTGGGCAACATCCCTGGCACAAGACAAGTCTTTGAGAGGTGGATGTCTTGGGAACCAGACGAGGCGGCATGGAGCGCGTACATCAAACTAGAAAAGCGCTATGGTGAATACCAACGGGCCCGAGATATCTTCGAACGCTTCACGATAGTCCATCCGGAACCGCGTAACTGGATCAAATGGGCCAGGTTTGAGGAAGAGTATGGGACAAGTGATCTGGTCAGAGAGGTTTATGGCTCTGCGGTTGAGGCCCTAGGAGACGAATTCGTCGACGAGAGACTCTTTATCGCTTATGCCAGATTCGAGACGAAGCTCAAAGAATATGAGCGAGCCAGGGCTATTTACAAATACGCGCTAGATCGTCTTCCTCGATCAAAGTCTATGGGCCTACATAAAGCCTACACGACGTTCGAGAAGCAATACGGTGACAGAGAAGGTGTTGAAGACGTCATATTGTCAAAGAGAAGGCGGCAGTACGAAGACCAAATCAAAGAGAACCCCAAGAATTACGATATATGGTTTGATTATGCTCGGTTGGAGGAAACTTCAGGTGACGTCGATCGGGTAAGGGACGTATACGAGCGAGCGGTGGCGCAAATTCCACCGACACAGGAGAAGAGACACTGGCGCCGATATATCTACTTGTGGATCTTCTACGCAATCTGGGAAGAGATGGAGGCGAAAGATATCGACCGAGCGCGCCAGGTCTATAAGCTGTGTCTCGACTTAATTCCTCACAAGAAGTTCACGTTCGCTAAGGTTTGGCTGCTGAGCGCGCAGTTTGAAATACGGCAAGGCGAATTAACAGCGGCGCGCAAGACGCTCGGCCGGGCGATCGGTATGTGCCCGAAAGACAAGCTATTCAAGGGGTATATCGAGCTGGAACTGAAGCTGTTCGAGTTTGTGCGATGTCGAACACTTTACGAAAAGCACATCGAGTGGAATCCGGCTAACTGCCAGACCTGGATCAAATTCGCCGAACTCGAAAGAGGGTTGGATGACCTTGACAGGACGAGGGCCATTTTCGAGCTTGCTATCAACCAGCCTGTTTTAGATATGCCAGAGCTGCTGTGGAAGGCATACATCGATTTCGAGGAAGAGGAGGGCGAATACGACAAGACACGTGATCTGTACGAGAGGCTCC
Source organism: Hypoxylon sp. FL0890 (assembly GCA_022497025.1). Classification (NCBI taxonomy): domain Eukaryota; kingdom Fungi; phylum Ascomycota; class Sordariomycetes; order Xylariales; family Hypoxylaceae; genus Hypoxylon; species Hypoxylon sp. FL0890. Next base: position 93,495 of record MU386601.1, read on the forward strand.
TGCAGAAGACAGATCACGTCAAGGTCTGGATCAGCTACGCGCACTTCGAGATCAATATCCCAGAAGAAGACGAGGAAGAAGCAGGCGAAGAGGAAGAGCGGCCCGTCAGCGAGGAGGCAAAGGCCAGGGCTCGCAACGTGTTCGAGCGTGCGCACAAGCGCATGAAGGAGAAGGAGCTCAAGGAAGAAAGAGTTTCACTGCTCAATGCCTGGCTATCCTTCGAACGCACGCACGGCTCGGCCGAGGATATCGAGAAAGTCCAGAAGCAGATGCCGCGGAGGACGAAGCGCAGGCGCAGACTCGAAGACGACACGTTCGAGGAGTACATCGACTACGTCTTCCCTGCAGATGACGAGCAGAAGCAAGATCTTTCCAAGCTGCTCGCCATGGCTCAGGCTTGGAAACAAGGGGGTGGTGCTGTCAGCGGATCGGGCTGATCGTCTTGTATTCTTGGTGTACTAGTTTTAAGATACCATGCGCGTCGGACATCATAATAATGTACATAATAGCGTATTCCACATGCCGATAAAGAAGCGAGCACAATATAACTAAAGAATCGGTGGGAAGCTAAATTGCACAACCAAACGCGCATCGTCCTTGGGACCCTTAACACAACTGTGCATTTTCATCTAGACTCACTCCCTAGTGTTTTAGCATATTGTAGCTTCACTGTAGGCTTATGGGATTACCGAAACATTGGGTCTCGGGGAAGTAATGCCAAGCTGTGGGGAGAGCCGTGACCTATACGTATTGCGGCTCGGCTCCCAGATACCACGCCAAGCCCACCGTCAGAGCTTGAAGGGACTACATCTTATAGCTGTCCAAACGCTTCCTGTCGAGACTACGGCAAGCGCCGGTATCTGATTGATGTCGGACAACCGGCATCGGAAAAGAATTCGGCTCCTTCCCGACTCTATTATCCTCAAATATTATTTTACTTTAGCAGGGGAATCACAGATGCAACGCAACATTTGAAGACGAGGACCCTGGAGAACCGTCTCAGTACAACCCGACTTTTTAATACTTCCCCTTCGCCCCTTATCCTTCCCAAAAAGGACCATAGGTAACCTCCCGTGGGATATCTAATCCGTCTTATCCGGAGTTGGGGGGTTTTCGATACCACGGCTGGCACCGAACGAGGAGGCGGTCAGCGGGGTGACGTCATACATTTATTACCCTCGCTTTTACCCTCGCTTTAGCTGTCCTACAGAAAAGAGATGGAACATTTGGGATAGGTATTAATTATCCAGGGACTTGTGAAGGACCGGCGCTAATGGAACTTTCACCGATCTTCTGATTCGTACTTTACCTGAGTCCTGATCTTCCTAATATCGAATAGGAACCAGTATTCGGGTAACTCGGGGGTGGCGGGGTACTCCTATCTGTACGCCTTTGTATATTGTGAAATGGCGGAGTAGTAGGACGTTGTGGATGTACGGAAAGGTTCAATGTGACTTTTATTCTTGCTCATATACTTGTTCGTACCAGGTACACGAGGCATTTCGAGGTAACGTACTTGCGCGGACACGTATTGGTTTTGTTATATTCAAGCGAGGTGAGCCCGAGGTGAAGTATGCATGTTTGTGCACGCAGGGGACTCCAGTCGGATTACGCCGACCAACGTCCCATGGTCCCTGCTTCAAGCCCAGCATTGCTCTTTTATATTGAGTCGTTGGGTATCATCAGGTGGCACTACTTTTTAGCCATAGGTTTGAACGCGTAATATATAGTATTGAGATGTACCATGAAATTGAAAAATATAACGATAAATAAGGCAGAAAAGAAAGAAGCCCAATGAGGGAAAAACTAAGAAAAGCATTCTCATGACTTCATCCAATCAAAAACCGTCCCAAGGTTCGTAATCGTCATCGTCAAAACTGATCCATGGACAGCAACCCCTCCGCCCGAATTCCCAGAAACCCCCAAACTTCCCCTCCTCCCACTTATACACACCGCCCCCGGGTAACTTGAACCAAGCATTATTAGATCCCGTTGGGCGATCTCCCATCCTATCCTGTCACGTCCGTACGTGCCACGCGTGCGTTAGCTAGCGCAACCAACATTTCCCTCCTAACCGTGCTCAGTCGGCCCATGGTATCGTTTCGATCCTATCCGGTCCCATAGAACCCTGCAGATCCTGTACCTGTCCCCATCACATTCCCTAATGCAGCCGTTGTCCACCACATCGGGATCGAAGAAATATACCGCCAATCTCCATTCGCAACGGAGGCATTAACTCCGAAATACTCAAATCGATTCGTTGGCAACGGGGACACGAGGTCCACGTTCGCGGTGCCCGGTACTGGGAACACACCCAACCATTGTGAGTGGTTGGCTGTCCCACGCTTCGTGCTGCAATGCATTAGGGCCTGTGTTCCAGACGCCTTAACCCGCTCTGGTGACACGGGTAAGGGTCAGGTAACGCAAGTCCCCTATTGCATTAAAGCCGAACAAACCACGTTAATCATCGTGGTGGCGGCGGCGGTGATGACGCCCATCTGTCACAAACCAATTAGAATCAGTGAACGAGCTCAAGTTATATAATATCATAAAATTGTGCATATCATAGGAGATTCAGAAGAGAAAAAAAGATGCAAAAGCGACGCGCGAGATTTTGTTTCTATCTCAAAAACGACCGGGGCTTGCTCCAACAACGGTTCGAGGCAGATAATTTCCCAACTCATTCTAGACGCCGTCTTTTACAGTCTAGTCTTGCATTATCCCAAAATCATAAGCAATAGTAGATCGTAAAGTCGTAACGGGGCATGAAGCAGACGTGTATACTGGAAATCAGACGCAAGATTGGCGCAAAATGGGATATGGTCCATATAGGCGACGCAAGGTGATTTGTCCTCGCCGTACCTATTACCTGTCGTAGCCCACAGGAGGCGCGGGCAGGGCAGCAGAGTAAGGATTCCCATCCGAGTAACGAGGTCCCTCGTCATACCGGTTCTCCTTCGGTGGAGCTGAAGTACGCCAATTGTCAGCCCTAGACCTGCCACTATTGCTGGAATTTGCCCGTCTGAGCCGCTCTAGTCGTCTCTCATGACGCCTCTGCTTCTCTTCTTTCCACTCTCTGACTGCTTTAGCCTGCTCTCGTGCCTCCTTGAGCTCCGAGAGGGCGCCCTTGACGCCCAAGGCCGCGATGCCGACTGACGCCGCATCTTGCAAGAGTGCCTTAGTCCTCAGTTTCCTGGCCTCCTCTGGGCTCAGTTTACCCTCCTTGACTGCCCTGTGTCTTGCGTCTCGCTGTCCCATACTGCTATACACATTATGGGCAGCGTGAATGGTTGCGACAGTTGCTAACCCCGTCGTAATGAGTTGTTTACGTCGCATCTTCGACGTCATCTTCTTATCTTCATCTGAATCTCCAAGATCGCTACTAGAAGCGGAACTAGACCTACCTCCGCGTGAACGAGATGTACTGCGCGGTCGCGTACCAATGGACCGCTCCTCCTCATCATAATCATCATAAGGGTCATTAGTTGCGGGCCCTCTGCCGCCCCTCATGTAGGGGCGACCCTTATAATCATCGTCATAACGGTCGTCTGACGGGCTCCTGTGACGACTCCGGCGTGGAGACCGATCGTCATAGTAATCATCATCCCGGTCATCGCGGTCGTTGCCGATGCCAATCTTAGCAAGGCTACGTCGCGTTTTATCGACTAAGCTGCGGCTGCGGCTGCGGCGTCTAGGCGGTGAAGGGCTGCGACTGTCATACGAGTCGGCGCTGTCGCCCCTCCGGCGGGATCGAGAGCGGCTATGACTATCGACAAGTTTCTTGGCACCCAGAGCACCCAAGCCCGCAGCGGCCAGTCCAGCGAGACCGGGCCCCGAACCACTCTCAGACCGAGCACGGGAGCGGGATCTGCTACGGCCTGTTCTTCGGTCTTCTTCAATGTCTTTTCTAGACCCATGTAGCATGCGGTTACCGAGAAGACCACCAATGACGGCTTCAACGAGATGACGTTTGCTGTCCTTCGAAGGATCATGGGCAGCGTCGATAGTTGCAGCACCAGCAGCGGCGGTGAGAACTCGCTTCATCTTCTCTCCCTTCCAGCCGCCTGGTTCCTTGGCAACTCGGAAGGCTTCGGCGGCACCAGCGACGAGCGAAGCCTTGGCGGCCTTTTGAATTCTAGCCGCAGGAGTGTCCTTTGAACTTTTTGTGCTCCTTCTGCTGTCTCGCGAGCGGTACGAGTCTGGGCTACCACGGCGGCTTCCATGGCGACTTCGCGAATCCTTATCGGAGCCACCACCGGTCAGAGCCTTAATAGCGCCACCAAGGCCGGCAGCAGCCAAGGCATTTTCAAGGAAAGATTTGTTGCCCTTGTGGCTCCTCGGGTCATCTTCATCATCGTCAGAATAGAATTCGGTGACACGACCATCTCGGCCTTTATGTACGATGTAAGTTGACTTTTTATCGTCCTTATTGACCTGCTTGTTATAGTAGGCAGCTCCCTCGTAGCCAACGAGGGCGCCGGCAGCGCCGATAGCAGCGGAGGCGGCTACATTGCGATGGAGCTCAACGCCCTCCTTCTCGGCTTCTCGGCGATCCCAGATTTCCTTGGCGCCGGCTGCAAGAAGACCACCGGCGACAGCGGCGATGATCTTTTCCTGCTTAGACAGAACGCGCTTGCGGGTCCTCTCCTCTTCCTCGTAGTAGACGCTACCGGGTTTCTTGAGACGGCGATCCCCGTAGGAGCGACGGGAGTCGTAGTAGTAATCATCATAACCAGGCTCGGCGGATCGGGTCCTACGGACATCTCGGGAGTAGCCAGGTGGCGGGAAGTCTCGGTGAACTTCCTCAACCGAGAGCTGGTCACTGTCCTCGCGTGCCCGTGGGACAAGTGCAGTTCTGGTGGTTGGGTTTACTCTATAGTAGGTCTCCTGTGTTTCGGTATACCGGGGATTTGCCCTTTCACGGCGATCGTCATGGTAATGCCGGCGGGAATATTCGCGCGGGGGTGCGTCGTAGTCGTACGCTGACATTGTTGACGTGTGACGGTTTGAACTCTATAGTATATTGTGGGTGAAGCGGACAAACTCTAAATTGATCCAAGTGATTCAAGAAGTGTTGGAAGTTGGGAGTGTTATGAGTAATGAACGACGGTCAATGCGGGGGCAAGAGCGAGGCGAAGATTAGGCGCAAATGATGCAGTGCCAGTGATGGTGGTGTTGTTGGGAGACTGCAGTTCGAGCGGGGCTATCCAATTAATGTGTTATTGCGCCGGGCGAAAACAAGCTTGAAGCTTGGTGTGACTGACGTCAATCCCTGTAAAATGATATCCACCGCATAAAAGCAAAAACTTGCTACCCCACTGACGTAAGCTGCAATTTAGAAGAACTGCCAGTCGCAGAAATTGGTTTTGCGACAACTAGATATAAGCCAAATTTCTTATCTTCGAGTTGAGCTTGAGTATTTACAATTAATATGGTAACGTCTCTCCCTCCTAGAGAGAGGAAGTGAAATGATGAAGAAAAGCCCTGGACGGCCTCTTTTCTACGCTGCGCCTCGCGGTGAGGGCGATACGTGATGCGCGAAGCCACTTTGCGCTAACTGAATTTGCATTTAGAAGATGGAAATCGCCGGATTGCCAAAGCGGTTCGGTTTTACGGCATCCCACAGGTCCACTTACCAGCCTTATTACACGCATGGAATTGCGGGGAACTAAGTTAGTCGACCATTACCCCATAAACCCACCGACCATTATAAGGGATTTTTAATGAAAGCATTTAACTTAACTTAATTATTATAAAGCTTTTTAAATTATTAAAGTTTAATTAAGTTAATTATTAAATTAATAATAAATATTTAATAAGTAATTATTTTTTATTAATAAATGTTTATTAAATATTTACTTAATTATAATAAAAAAAAATAAAAAAAATAATAATAATAATTTATTTTAATAATAATTAATTAAATAATTTTTTTTAAGTTTTTTTTATTTTTATTTTAATTTATTATTAATGAAAAAACCTTTTATATTTTAATAAATAATTAATAAATAATTAATAAATATTTATTAAATATTTATAAGTATTATTAACCGTATTACCACTTTTTATTATTAAGCTTTATCCGTACTATTAATACATCGGTCGCGGGCCACTTTTCGTAAAGTTAATAAAGTAACTATTACATTAAAATATATCTTTAATTTTAATTAATTATCCTTTATTTAATATTTAATTAATTAAATTATAATTAAAGTAAAAAATAACTTATTTAATTACGATTTTAACGGTCCACGTTACATCATTTTACAATTAATTTTTATTAAGATATTTAAGGTTAAATGTAAAAGGTTTTTAAAGGTTATCATGTGATTTTTTTAGCTATTATAACAATGTAATAAAGCTTTTAATATATTTAACTTTAAATACTTTAAGATATAAAGGTTAAACGATGATGTAACTTAAACCGTTAAAATCGTAATTAAAAGCTTTATTTTAATGTTTAATTATAGTTAAATTAATTCGATATTAAATATAAAATAATTAATTAAAGTTAAAAATGCGTTTTAATATAATAATAACCTTATAAAAAAAGTTAAAAACGATGTATTAATAATGCGAATAAAGCTTAATAATAAAAAGTAATAATATAATTAACAATGCTTATATTTATTATATATTTATAAATATTTATTATATATTTATAAATGTTTATTAAATATTTAATAATTATTTATTAATAATAAATAATTATTTATTAAATATTTATTATTAATATTTAATAATTTAACGCTTTTATAATAATTAAGTTAAATTTTAACAACTTTTTATAATAGTCGGGTTAAGTTAAATACTTTTACTAAAAAACCTTTATAATGGTCGGTGGGTTTATAAGGCAATGGTCGATTAACTTATGCTTTTTAAAATCGCTGGCTTCCGCTAGCGAAAACCCCCCTAGTAAGCGAATACTTCGTATCACTATAAGCATCAAAATATTTACACTACTTCGCTTCCCAACAAATGCGCCTTTATGTCGGGTGGCCTGATTTTATTACACATACTTATAGAACATGCAGGCATAGGGTCAATCTATGTCTTAATACCACGTTGCTTTAGGTACTCAACTCGCAACTTATTAAGGATACTTATGAGAGAGATGTCCTTTTTCAAAGGCATAAACTGTGTAGTTCATGTTCTAGTACGCCTCGCTAACCAGAGGGAGCGACCATCGTCCGTGGACACTATATTTGGTCTCGGTTTTCTAGAAAGACTCGTCGAATAAAATGGCTCAAATAAGCCGATACTTGCAACCCACGTCCTAGCCCTACTATATCTGCAAGGCATATCTACCCAACTGTCAACAATGTTGTGCGTCTTCCTCGAGTGACGCAACGGCATCTTGCAGCACGCCTCGATATTTATCGGCTTTTATCATGCGAACGCTTATGTCATTGGTTCATCATAGAACATGATAATAGGTAAGCTCTCGCCCGAGTTCAGAGCCAAGTAGAAACTTGCAATAGTATGAAGGATGATATAGTAAGACGGAGGAATGGGGATCCTTAAAACCAATCATTCAGTTCTACAATGCGGCTCAAGAGATTGAGTTTCAGCCCGCAATGGTTCTTTTAGATAGCCAAAAGTGTAAATTCTTCAAGGATGCCGAGATCCTCCCACCACAAATCGCAGAACAAGAACTAAGCCGGAAATAACGAGGTATCGTTAAAGTGAAGGGGGAAAGAGGGACAAGCGCATAATCGGCACAAGTTGGTGACTATGCGCTTGGCCACATATGAAATATCGACATCAAGCTTGAGGCTTTTGACTGAAATTATGGAACATCGCCGTCATAAGTAATAGAAGAACAGTGCCGAATCCCGCCTGGGAATCCATGTATGAGTCATTGGATGGGAAACCAAAGTACACTCGACTAGTAGGGAACATTGATATGCGCCGTAGGAGGCCTTAGATGTTTATACTCTCTCCTGTTGCCAGTCTGCAGTTGCGAAGCATGATATCTGCCTTGAGCTCTTAACTTTAACAGACACACACTAGGGACGATTAAGGGTGAATATCTACGGCGTACCATAGGGCTGATCTGCTCAGAATTGAAAAAACGTTAATACGTATACGCCCGGCTTATATTAAGTAAAATAATTTAATTTAAGCTCCCCGATAACGCTTTATCGATGGTTTTATACCTTATAAAGAGATATTTTTAGTAAATTTATTTATAAATAAGTAGTATTTTTTAATCGATTCGAAAAGCGGTAAGCTTTTTATATCGCATGTTTTTAAAAGCACTTTCGATTTAAACTTAAATAACTTTATTAATATTAAATGTAATTAATTATAATTTATATTTTTTAAAAGCGTAAATTAAGGCGATTTTAATGATTTCGGTTATATCTTTATACGATCATTATTAATTACGTAAATAAAGCGAGAAAATAAATGGCTACCAAAGGTTATTACGTAAGCTTTTTTACCATTATTATATATTTATTTTAACTTATTAACGTATATTAATTAACTGACTAATTAACTAATTAACTAATTGATTAATTAACTAATTAATTAATTAATTAATTAATTAATATATATTAATATATATTAACTATTTAAATTAATTAATTAACGTATATTAATTAACTATTATAAAAAGGTTAAAAGGAGGTGTATCACGTGATACGGGAGGAGCCGTAATAGCCTTAATAACCCGTTATAACCATATACTTTCTTATAACCTTAACTCATTTAATATAAGTCGTATAAAAGTGTAACTTATTCCGTTAAAATTAAATTAATTTACGCTTTTAAAAAACATAAATTACAATTAAATATACTTAATATTAATAAAGTTATTTAAATCTTTACGAGAAAAGCGTATTAACGTATACGATTAGTGGTAAAAAAACGGCGCTTTCCCAAATTTAATATTACTTTTAAAAAAAATATCATATAACCTTTTTTAAAAACCTTTTAATTTTAAACTTAAATAACGTAAGCTAATAACGTCGTAAAAAAGTGTAACTTATATTATAATATACGTAATTAAGTTATTTTTTAAATAATATTAATTAATAATTTCTACAATTAATATTCGTAAAGTTATAATTAAAATAGTTTTAAATTTTATTTAAACTAATAAAAATAACCCTTACCCCACCTCGCTACACCATATAAGCCACCACACGGGTCACCTTAAAGTCGACCTAGTAATTTTATTAATTTTAAGTAGATTAACCTTATAATACACCGTAATATCCTTAACAAACCGTGCGGGCAACTTTTAATGTTAATATGCTTTAAGTTTACTTAAAGATTTATACTTAAGTTAAAATAAAGTAGCGAAATTAAACGATGTTTTATTTTAAACGTTTTAATTAATCTTTAAATGTAAGCCTTTTAATTAACGCGTTAATTTTCGGATTTTAATTTTATATTAAAAAGGTTAATAAAAAGATTAATTAATAAGTAAATTAAATAATAAAATAAAATTATTAAAAAATCGTTAATTTAAAAAAATATCTTTTTAAAAATATTATTACGTATTAACGTTTTTACATATACCTTTACGGAATGAAATTAAATTAATATTAAATAAAATTTATTAAAATGCTTATATAACTTTTTACTTAATAAAATTTATTAAAAAAACGAATTAAAAATAATAAAGCTATATATATAAATTTTATTTTTTAATATTTAAAGTAAATAACTTTATAAAGTTAAGCTTAATTAAATAATAATATATATTATTAAATAACTTATATAATTATTAATATAATAATATAAAATATATCACGTTATAATATTTATAATTAAAATTATTAAGGTTTAAACTTTAACGATATCGGAAAAAATATTAAAAAAATGCGTAAAACTTTTTTAACTTACTTTATAGTTTTTTTATTTAATAACGTTTTTATTTATAACTTTACGAAATAAAATCGGATAAATTTTAAATGAATTTTATAAAAAGGTTTATATAATAAGTTAATTAATAAAACTAATTAAAAAAAGAAAAAATGTAAAATAATTAAGTTATATAAATAAATATTATCTTTTAATTTTTAAAAGTAAATTATTACGGATTATAAGGTTTTTATTAAAGCTGCATTAATATTTAATACGTTAAGCTTATAAGCTTAAAAAGGTTATTTAAATAAAATAATAAATGTTATATTAATAATAAAAATGATAAATTAAAAATATAATTAAAAGAATATATTAAATATAAAAGAGACTTATCGTTAAAAGGATAGCCTTATAAAGTTATCTTTATAAAATTAATTATCTTTAATATTTCTCTTTTAATTAAAAGTTAATCTTTTAAGTTAGTTTAATTAATTATAAGCCTTTATTAAATTCCATTTAATACTTAAGTAATTATTAATTTAAATTTATTAATAATGTTTTTTAATAATAAGTTTTAAAGTAAAGCTTAAAGTAAAGCGCTTCTTAAAGTGTTTTATCTTTTTAATATTATAGTTAAATTTAACAACCTTAAATAATGATATGTTAAAAGTAATAAGTAAAGCTTATTTATCAATGCGTTAAATAGCTTATAAAAGCTTTTAAATTAACTTTTTATTAATTAAATCTTTAATATTATTATTAATTTTATTATTAACTTTATTATAAACCTTATAAAGTAATTAATTTATAATATTATAAACTGTTTCTTAAAACTTTATTAAATAATTTTTAATTATTTTTTCTAATATTTTATAAATAACGATGTTAATGTTTAACGTTTTTTATAAAGTTGTAAAGTTAAATTTAAAGTTTAATCGCTTATAAATAATCTTAATGTTATTTTTTAAATATATTATTACCATTATTAAGCTTAATTTAACGTTAAACGTTATTTTTTTAACTTATATAAGATTTAATTTATTTAAATGTATTAACCTTCTTATTATAATGGGATTTAAGATTCTTTATAAGTTATAATAATAAGAAGTTAATAATATCGATTTAACTGGTAATTTTACTATCTTTAATTTATTATTATTATTATAGTAAACCTTAACTATAACGGTTAATAAAAAGTATATGTTATAAATTAAAAGGTTAATAATAAAGGTTTTTAAAATTTTTTAATTAAAAAAATAATTAATGTCTTTAAGAATAACGATTAATAAATCCTTAAAGTTATTATTAAGTTTAATAAAAATGCGCTTAATTATAATCTCTTTAAATATAAAGTTTTTATAGTTTTTATTTCTATAAAGGTTTTTAAAAATGAAATAAAAAATTGTTATATTTTTTAAAGTTTTATAAATAATAATAATTAAATTAAGGTTAAAATCAAAGTTAAGATTTATTAATTTAACGGTAAAAAGCTTTAATTTATTTTTTTTTATTAAAAAAATTTTTAAACGATTTTTTAAAATTTATATTAACTAATGATACATTAAATTTAATAAGTAATGGCTTTTTTAAACATAACTACTTAATTATAAGTGGCATGTAAATAAGGTTTTATTTAATGTTTATAACCTTTTTAATTAAGTTAATTATAAGCTTTTTAAGTAACGATATAATTATAAGCTTTTTAACAATTTAAATTAACGTTTAAAGTTAAATTTTAAGTAATAAGTTAATTATTTTTTATAAAAAAACTTCTTTAATTAACCGTTATAAAAGGTTTATAGTTTTTTATTATAAAAAGTTTTTAATATTTTATTATAAAGTTGCATTTTTTATATGGTTATTATTAATAATAAATTTTATAACGGTTAAGTTTATTGTTACGTTTTATTCTTTAATTATTTTATCGTAAATGTTAATCGTTTTACGGTCGTTTATAAGGTTATTTATAATATGTTTCTTAAAGCTTATAAGCGTTATATTTTATATTACCTTTTTTAACATAATTATAAATGTTATAATAAGCTTTTTAAAACATATAAAGTTTATAAGCATTATATTTTACGTTACTTTTTTTAATATAATTATAAACGTTATAAACGTTATAACGGATATTATAACAAGTGTTATAATAAGTATTATAATAAATGTTACGATAAATGTGTTAAGATGCGTAAAACTTATAAACGTTATATTTTATGCTACCTTTTTTATGTTAAAAGATTATATGACATAAATTATACGTTTATAAACGTTATAATTTAATATCTTATTAATGGCAGAGGTTTTATAAACTTTTAACTACATATATAAAGAAGATATCTTTTTTTTTTAACTTTAAAGAAAATTAAACGATATTAATTTATTAACCTTTTACTTACTTAATTACTTTTTAACAGTAGCCTTAGTAATATATCTTTTATAACATTTATTTTATATATAACTTTAAATTATAAGCATAAAACCATTTAATAAAATATCGCTTTATACTTATTTTACGTAAACCGTTTACTTAAAAACATATATATAGTTAAAAATAAAAGATAATAATTTAAGAAAATGAAAAAGTTAATACAATATATATATATATAAAAGCTGGTAAGATGAAAGCTAATAAAGAAAATTTATAGTAAACTTTTAACAGACTTTTAACGGGTTATTAACAAGCTTTATATAAAGGCTAAAAAAAGATAAAACATATTTAATCGATAACGAAAAAATAAAAATAATTATAATTAAATATTAAATTATTTGTTATAATCTTATTTATATTAACGTCACTATTTACTTATATTAATTGTTAAAATTTAACTTTATTACAAATATATAAAAGTTAATAAATAACGTAAAAAGGGGGTATATGATATATATTACTTTTATATATTAATATAATATCGTAAAAATTTATAATAATAAGCTTATAACGTTTAAGATATAGAATTATAAGCGTATTAATTATAAAGAAGTTAATGATTTTACTTTAAAAGATTATTAATAAGAAAAAGTCTTAAGGTTTTTATAAATTTACTATTAATTAAAAGTGATTTTTAAACTAAGAAAAAGTTTTAAAAAACAGTTAATATAATAAAGTTTTAAACAATTAATAAGAAAAAGTTTTATAAACTTATTATTAGTTAAAAGTAATTTTTAAATTAAAAGAAAGCTTTAAAAATAATAAGTTTAACCTTACTAATAAGATCTTACAGCAATTAACTTATAAAGATAAAGTAAAGGAAAATAAAGCTTAAAAAAATGCTATATATTATAAATAAGAAATTTAATAATCTTATTTTTAACGTATAAAAAAGTAAATTTTATCCTATTATAAAATCTTAGTAGATTAACGGCATATGTGATTTTATAGCTATTTATTAATTTTATAAGAAGATATAACATATTACTTAAGTTTTTAAACAAGTTTTAAAATTTATTTTATTTATTTAATATTAAAAATCGTACCAGTAAAAAGTAACAAGAGAATTATTTAAACGCTTTTATTATTTTAAATTAAACTTAAAACTATATAATTACTTTTTAATAACAAAATAATAAAAAGATTTAAAGAATTATATAGCTATTTACTAATAATTACTTAATAGGTAAATTTATATTTAAAAAACAATTATATTAAATATAATTAACTATTTATTAATGCTATATAATTGCCTTTTAATAGTAAACTAGTAAATAATTTAAATAAAATCATATTTAAATAAAATTATATATAAATAAAAAACTTATATTAAAATAGAATTTATATTTAAGGATGCTTAAATAAAAACTTTTATTTAATTATTTAACAATATTATATCGTTATTTATTAACAATCTTTTAATAAGTATATTTGTATTTAAAAAATAAAGTTATATTTAAGCAAAAACTTTTATTTAAATAAAATTATATCTATTAATTATATTCTGCTTAATAGCTTTCTCATTAACACCTTTCATTAAATTACTTTATTTACAACGTTTTTTAAAAAGTTTTAAATTACTTACTTATACGTTAATTAATAAAAAGACAATAATAAATTAATATAAAAAAAGTGACTTATTAATCTTTTTATAACAGCTTAAAGTGATTTTATAACCTTATTTAAAGAATATTTATTGATACCTTAATTTAAAATAATAACAACATTTATAAGATATAAGTTGCTAATACTTTAATTTATAATAATATTATTAAGTGTATGATTAATATATGTTAATTACGAGGCGATAATATGTAAATGTTTTATAATATTCTTTATTATAAAAAAACGACATTCTTCCCGTTTTTTTTAAGATTTTCTTGATATTTAACCTTTTATAAAGCCAATATATTAACTATATCCTTCTTATATTAAAGTTATTTTTTAATAATAAACTATAAACATATTAACTATAAATCTTTAATATTATCGCTATAAATATATTTATATAGTTTTATGCTTATAATAAAGAGTTTACCGTAAAGTTATAACAAGATTAATAAAAGATATTAACTATAATATAAATAAGATTTATTATAATACAAAGCTTATTAAACTTTCAATAAGTCTTATATTTAAAAAACATATTTATATCGTTATAAGTTAATAAAAGCTTAACGATAATTACGATATATATAATATAATATAAAATATATTAACAATAATTATATAATATAATATATCTTTATTAACAGCTTATTTAGTTAAATAGCTTAAATAGCAATAATAAAAATTATCGTTATTAATAAACATACTAACTATAAACTAATAATTAATTCGTAAAAAATTAAAAAAAATTAATATATATAACTTAATATTAAAAAAGTTATAATTTAAAGGAAAAATAATAGAAAAAAATGACGTATATATAAACGTTAGATAATAACAAAATAACAAAGCTATAAATATAATAAATTCTTATAAATTCTTATAAATTTTTTTCATAAACCATAATTTTTTACGTATAACATTATATTAGTTTAACAGTAAAATAACCATAAGCTAATAATTAAATATGCCATAATAATTATATATCTTTTTATAGTAATTACATTATATAATTATTAAAATAAAAGAATAAATTTAATATAAAATAACGTAATAACTTACTAACTATAACTATAATAAAACATTTTTACAATAAAATATTTTAACAATAAAATATATAAGCGATAAAATATATAAATAATAAAAGACTACGATATTAAATAAAAGGATTATAAAAAATAAAAATTAATAAACGATTCGCCGTAAAATTAATATTACACCTCTTTTTTTTAATCTTAAAATAAAACCACAATAAAAGAAGGTGACTTTATCAAGAAATTATATAACATAAACTATACGTTTATAAACGTCATAATTTAACATTTTATTAATGATAAAAATCCTATAAACCTTTAACTATGTATATAAAAAAGATATCTCCCCTCTTTTAACTTTAAAAAAAGTTAAGCGATATTAATTTATCAACCTTTTACCTACCTAGCTACTTTTTAACAATAACCTTAATAATATGTTTTCTACAACATTTACTCTACATATAACTTTAAATTATAAGCATAAAACCATATAACATTTTAACGTAATTATAAGTATTACAAGCGTTATATTAAATATTATAACAAGCGTTAAATTTATATTTAACCATTTATTTAACATATTTAACATGTTAATAATTATTTATAACAGCTTTTATTAAATATTAAGTTTATTAAATAATTATTAGTTTTTAATAAAGTTATTATTAAATTTATTTTCAAAGTTGTTAATTTATTAATTGAATTTTTATTGCTTTTAATTATCGATAATAATTATTAAATTTATATTAATTAATAATAAATGCTTTAATTAAAATCTTTAAATAATAAAATAATTATAAAAAGAAAAAATTAAAATTTTAATAAAATTTAATGCAAAAACTTTTTAAATAAAAGTTATTTATAATTCCCTTTTATTAATAGAAAGAAATTAATAAAGTTAACATAAATTTATATAATAATTTATTAAAAATTTCTTATTTCAGTTATAATTATATATAATAAATTAATAAATTAACTTTTTTAGTTAAATTAATTTAACTTATTAAAGGCTACTTTTTAATAAGCTTAATTAATCTTTTATTACTTTTAAAAAGCTTATTAATTACTAGTTTTTTAAATATTATAAGCTTTTTTACTTATAAATATTAAGTTAATTTAAAAGATATTCACGGTTATAAGTAACTATTAACTTTAATGTTATTTCTTAAAGCTTATTAAATAGTTTTTATTAATTATCTTTAATAATATACTTTAAATAACGATATAAGTAATAAATCTTAAGCTTTTTTTTATATTATTAAATATGCTTATCGACTAAATATTCAACCTTTTATTTTTTTTTCTATAAGTGTTAATAACTATTAATATAAGCTTAAAGACTTTTTTTTTAAAAAGGTTTTTATTTTATAATAATTTATAAAGTTATGCCAACAATATTATAAAATAAACACCTTAAATATTAAAGAAGTTAAACTTATAAACTAAAGTTAATATCTTATAAATAATCTTAAATAAACCTATTTTAACTAATAATTACTTTTTTTAGCTTTTTTAATAAATAATAACTATTATATAAACGTAAATAAACTTTATCTTTTATTTTTAAATTTATTAACATATATTTATTATTATATTATTCTTTAATAATTATTTTAATTATATTTATTAATTATGCAGCTTTTTTAAGTTTTTTTACTTTAAAAGCTTTTTTAATATCGTTAAAAATTACCTTACCTTTTTAATTATTCAATATATTTAATATTAAATAAGGTTAAAATCTTAAGGTTAATTTATTAAAGCTTTTACTTATTAAATTTATTAAAAAATTATTTAAGTAGTATTATAACTTAGTTATAATAATTATTTAAAAAGTATTAAAGTTAATTATTATATAAAAACGAATAATTATTTTCATAATATAATTTTTTCTTTTAAAAGCGTTGTTAATTTATAAGTAATAAGTTATAAAAAATAATATATCTATTTTTAATAAGGTAAATATTTCTTTCTATAAGTTTAATATCTACTTAAAATCTTAATCGTAAATAATAATTATAAATAATTTTTAATTAATCATATATAAGCTTAAAAAGATTATTTAAGCTTAATCTTTAATAATATATTTTTTATTTCTAAACATTAATAGTATTTTTTTTACTGCTTTTATAAGTAATAATTAACAAAGTGTTAAATTTATTATAGCTTTTTATTCTTTAATAATATTTAATAAAGTTAACGATAAATATATTTATAATAATATTTAACATTATTATATAATAAAGAGTATTAAGTATTTAAATAAGCATTAATTATTTTAGTAGTATTTATTAATCTTATTAATTTTTATAATATATAAAGTAATATTTATAAAATTATTTAATATATTAATATTTACGGAAAAAGTAAATATCTTATAAGTCTTTTATTATCTTATTTTTATTAAAGTAATACTTTTTATTATATATTAATTTAAGAATTAATTTAATATAACTTTTAAATATATAAAGTTTTTTATTACCTTTTAAATTAACATGATATAAGAAGTTATTTATAAAAATAAACGGTATAAAATATTTAACTTTATAATTAAGCTTTATAAGCTTAATTTTAAAGTTTTTAATGTTTTTTTAAGTTTTTTTTTAATAATATTACGCTCTTTTTTAACTTTTTTCTTAATGACTTTTAAGTCTTTTTTAGCTTTATTAAATAAAATCTTATAAATTTTTTTATATTTAAGGTTTAAAACATAATCCTTAATAATTTATTTTTTAAAGACGTTATTAATTATAAGTATTATAAAGTTTTAATTAAGGCTATTTTTAATAATAAGATAAGCTATATTAAAGTTTTTTTAAATATTATTAAATTTATTAGCTTTAAGTTAAGCGTTTTTTTCCTTTTAAATCATTATAAGCAGCCTTAATAATATATTAAGCATTATATTTAACCACTTAAAGATATAAACGATATTTAAATTAAATCGAGATAAAAAGAAAATAGTATTAATTAATTTAAAATTTATTTTATTAAAGTTTAAAGTCTTTATTAACATATGATTAATGATTTTTTTAATAATTATATAATTAATAAATATATTTACTAAAAATTATATAAATATTAATAATTTCTTATTTTTACGGCAAACTTATAATAAAGTTATTATTTTTAATTTAATTATTTTATATCTTTTTTTAATTATTATAGTTAACTTAAATATAAAAAAGATAAGTTTAATTTAATTTATAAATATATCTTTCTTAAATATAAACTTTTTATCTTAGTTAATATTTAATTAAAATATTATAATTTTTTAAGCTTTAAGATAAGTATTTATCTTTATAAAAATAAGCTTATTACAATTATTATAATAAGTATTATATTAAGTATATAAATATTTTTATAACTTTTTAAAAGTTTTTAGTTTTTTTTTAATAAGTTTAAATTTTACTTTTAAAATATATATTTATTTAACTTATTTAAAGACTTTTATTAATAATAATCCCTTTTCTTATATCTTTATTAATAAGGCTATTTTACATATTTATAATGGTATAGCTTTAATATTATATTATATTATCCTTTTTTTTAACCATTTAAACATATTTAAATAAATTTTTAAAATATTTAAAATATTAAAAAAGCTTAGCTTTTTAAAAGCTTCGATATAATTATCAATCTTTTAAATCTTATCGCCGTTAACAATATAATTTAAAAGTCTTATTATAAGATATATAATAAAAGATTTTTAAAAGTTAATATAAATTTAAACTTTATCTAAGATTTTTAATACTTACTTTAAATATTTTAAATATTTTTTGGCAATTTTATTAAAGATAATAATATCGTTAATATAAGCTTTAACAAAATTTAAATCTTTAAATAATCTATTTATAAATTATTATATAAAGGCTGGAAAATTCTTAAAACTTATTAATATTATATAAAAATATTTTAATCCCTTATAGCTAATAATAATTATACGGTTATTATATTCTTTCTTTATAAATAATTAAAAGAAAAAGCTAAAAACGTCCATAAAAGTAAAATAATAATAGCTTATTATATTTCTTATAATATTTTATTAATTAAGTAAAGGATAAATATCAAAGATAACGATTTAGTTTAAAAGTTTAAGATTAAACATTATATGTCCCTTTTTTTTTACCGTTAACTTGCTTTTAAATAATAAATATAAAACAAGCCATAAACGTTAGTTAAATCTTATATAACATCTTTCTTTACGTATATAATCCGTTATTAACCTTATTAAAGAAAAAACAATCTTTCATTCTTAATAGGTAAGCTTTTATAAGTTTTAATTATTATTACCAGCCATTTATAAAGTTAATATATATTTTCTCGTCTTTTAACATAAGCATAATATCTTTATTGCAAAAGATATTATATTTATTTATAAAGGTTTTAACTTTAAAAACTAGCTTAAGCTTAAAAGCGTTAATAAATACCTTTACCTTAAATTTAATAATAAAGACATCTTTAAGCTTATTAATACCGTAAAAAAATATAAAAAAATTAAACTTAAAATGATTAAACTTTTTATTTTTATTTTAAATAAAAGGCTATCCGTTTACGTCTTTAATAAACCTTATTTTAAATAATATCTCGATATAATAAATATTATATTCTTGCTTCTCTTTATTTACCCGATAAGTTATAAAATTATTTTATTTTTTTTAATTATATCTTTATTTTAATAAAACTTTATATCTTCTTAATTAACTAGTTAAGCTTAAACGCCCTTTAAATAAAACTTAATTTAACTTAACTTTTAGTTTTTCTAAATAATTATAAGCTAAGCTTTATTATTATTTATTAATACCTTTTTAACTGTAAACTTATTTATTATAACATTTAATATTGCTTTATGTTTTAAGCTAAAGTAATAAAATTATATTAATTTATTAATTTTATTTATAAACTTAAATAAGTTTATAAAATTAACCTTAATTAAAATCTTTTTTATAATAAAGATAATTAGCTTTTTTACTATAATAACTTTCTTAACAATTAATTAAAATTTAAATACATTATTAATTTCTTTTTTAACTTTTATATTAAAGATTAATTTAAATAAGTAAATATTTTAAATAAAATTAAGCTTAATACTATATTTAATTATGAAATTAATACTTATAAATATCTTAAATATTAAATTATTTAAAACATAAGCTATAATTAAAAAATAGCCGTAGATTTTAATATTATTAATTAAGCTTTAAATATAAAAATCAAAGGTAATTTAAATATTAATTAAAGTTTTAAATTAAATTCTTTTTAATAGCATAAGGTTAATCTTAAAAAAGATAAGGTTTTTTACTTATTAAATAATTTATTTATAATTAATTATAATATTAAAACTCTTTATATTTATATAAACTTAAATATTAAAAGCGTTTAAGTTAAACCTAACTTTTATTTTCAAATAAGAAGTCTTCTTTTCAAGGTTTTTAAGTCTTCGTTTTAATATAAGATTAACCTTAACTACTTATTTAATAGTTAATTAAATTTTCCTAATAGTTAATTGTTAATAGATAAGGTTAAAATTAATAAAAGATACTTATTTTACATATTTATTACGCCGTTAATAACATATTATATTCTTATATTTTTATAAAATAGTTTTAATAGTAAAAAGCATACTATAATAAGTATAAGTTAAACTTATTAAGCCTTCTTATTTAATAACGTAAAATGTTATAACTCTTAAATTTAAGGCTATTATAATACTTATAAACTTATCTTTAAATTTTATAAAGTAAACAAAATAAAAGTTATTAAAATTTTATTCTTCCTTATAAATAAACCTTATTTTTTTATCGGTTTTAACCTTTACTTTTCTTTTTAAAATTAACATATATTTATAAGTTATAAATTATTTAGCTAATTATTTAACATCGTTATAATACTTTTATATAACTTTATTAACGTAATAAATAAAAACGTTATTTTTAAAAAGAAATCTTTTTTTATAACGTTAATATTTAAAAAATCAACGGTTATTAAACTTAACTTTTCTTTTTTTATTAAAGTCTTAACTTTTTTATTTAAAGTCTTTAAACGTAAGCTTCGATAAGTTTTTATTATTAAATGATGGATAAAAAGATTAAAATTAAAATTTAAAACGATTAACTTATAAAGATTATTAATTACGTTTATTATTATAATCGTTTTAAGGTTAAAAAAGTTTTAAATTTTAATAATTACTTTAATAAACTTCTTCTTTATCAAAAAGGTTTTTAAAATTTAAGTTAGTTTATAAAGTTAAGCTGCCTTTTATAAAGCCTTTTAACTTTTATTAAAAGATTTATTATTTCTTAATAATAATATTAAGTTATTTTATCATCTTTAAACTTTTTATTAAAGTTAATAATAACTTTTATAAGGTTAATGTTAAGGCTTAATATAAGTATATAAGTAATTAAAATTAAATGAAGTTATCTTAAGCTTTAATATATATAAATAATTAATTAATAAACGTTTTTACAGATTTATTATTTTTAATATCATTTATAAAAAGCGTAACGTTTTTTAACTATATTAATATATCGATAAGTTTAATTTTAAACTCTTTAAAAATAATTACTTTAAAAGCTAGTAAGTTATTTTTTAAAGCTTCCTTTTTAAATGTTAATAAGTATATATTTTATTAACTATAAATATTTCCAGAAAATAAGGTTAATATATTTTTAAATATAACTTACTCTTAAATAAAGTTATTCCCGATAGATTTATTAAAACGTTAAATTTATATATAAAAGTTGTTATAATAATTATTTTTACCGTCGTTTCAATAAATATTATCTTTTTTTTTATTTTCCTTTTCTTTTATTAAAAGCAGATAGAATTTTTTTATATTTAAAAGTTTTTAAATTATTTAAACGGTTAAGCCGTTTATTATAAAGCTTTATATAACTTTATAAAAGGTTATAATAGCTTAAATTATACGTTTATCTAATATTATAACCTTATTAGTTAAGGTTAATAAATATTGTTTAAAGGGAATATTTAACTTTAAGTTATCCTTATCTTTATAATTATTTAACTCGTTTTACGATTCGATAAACCTTTAAATGCTTTTTCTTTTAAGGTTTAACAATATTAAAGGTTTTACCATAATGGTTATTATAAAAGTCTTAATAATATATATTAATAAGTCTTTAAAGGTCTTAGATTTATTAATTATAACTTTTTTAATATTAACTTTATAAGGTTTACTATTAATCTTTCTTATATTAACGTTATTTATATATTAGTTAAGGCTAGCTTCGGCCGTTTTATTAATCTTTATAAGTTACTCTTATTTAGTAATATTTAATTTTAATTTAAAGTGATTATTATATGTTTATTATTATATTTAATAATCTTGTTTTTTAAGTTACGAAATATGGCTAAGGATATTTTCTTTAATTTTAAAGTTTTTTCTTTTATCTATAAAATAACTTTTTTTTTCTACAAGATAAATCTCCTTATCTTCCTCTTTATTATCTTTTTTAATAAACAATTCCTCGTTATTTTTTAGATTTAATATAAAGCTTATAAAATTATGCTTTTTTATTAGCGATAATTTATATTATTATAAGCTTAAACCTACTTAAATTAATATGATTTTATTAATTTTTAAGGTCTCTTTAAGGCTTAAGTTTTTAAGCTTTTTAAATATTTTATCCTTTTTAGCTCTAATAATTATCCTTTTCATTTTATTTTAAGCCTACTTAAATAATTTATATTTATAAGGTTTTAAGATTTTATATTTAAGCTGTTTTATAAAATAAACGATAAGGTTTTTAATTTTATTAAGTTAAAACTTAGTTAAAACTTTAATTTCTTTTAATTTTACTTATAAGCATTTTTATAAATACTTTAAGTCTTATTTTAAATAATAAATAAGGTTTTTAACTTAAAAAAAGTTTAATATTTATAACGTAAACCTTTATATCTTTAAATTTTAAACACTTTATAAGCGTTAATTTTTATTATTTAATAATTAATAAGCTTAATTAAAAGGTTAACTTATTAAGTTTAATAATAATAACTTATATTAGCTAAGAATTAATTTTTAATATTATTATTATTCTTCTTATTACGTGGTTTCGATAATTTATTATATACTTACAATTAATTTATAATAATTTTATAATTTTAATCTCTTTATCTTAAAGAAAGAAAGGTTATTAAATAATTAGTTTTAATTTAATAATAAGCATTAAATATTATAAATTATAAGATCTTTATTAAGGCTATATTAATATTTAATACGTTAAACTTATAAGCTTAAAAGGGTTATTTAAATAAAATAATAAATATTATATTAATAATAAAGATAATAAATTAAAAGTATAATTAAAGGAGTGTATTAAATATAAAAGAGACTTATCGTTAAAAGGATAGCTTTATAAGGTTATCTTTATAAAACTAGTTATCCTTAATATAAATAACTTTATAAAATTAAGCTTAAATTAAAATCAAAAAATATTATTAAATAACTTATATAATTATAAATATCACGGTTTAAGTTATATTATGCTATAATTATTATAATTAAAGTTATAAAAGTTTAAATATTAAAGGTATAAAAAGGTATTTTATAGTTTTTTTTATTAAATAACGTTTTTATTTATAATTTAACGGAATAAAATTAAATAAATTTTAAATAAGCTTTAAAAAAGTTATATTTAAGAAGTTTATTAATTAAATTAACTTAAAAAAATTAACTTAAAATGGTTAAAGTATATAAAGAAATATTATTTTTTAATATTTAAAAGGAAATATCTTTATAAAGTTACGATTAAATATAAAATAATATATATTATTAAATAATTTACGTAATTATTAATATAACGATATATAATATATTATATTATAATAATTATAATTAAAATTATTTAAGTTTAAATTTTAACGGTATAAGAAAAGCTGTTAAAAAAATATATAAAACTTTCTTAACTTATTTTATAATTTTAAAAAATAAAAAACTATTATATTTATAAACGTTTTTATTTATAACCTTACGGAATTAAGTCGGAAAAGTTTAAAATTAACGTTATAAAAAAGCTTATATAATAAGTTAATTAATAAAATTAATTAAAAGAATAATAAACTTAAAGTAATTAAATTTTATATATAAATATTATTTTTTTAATATTTAAAAGTAAATAACTTTATAAAATTAAACTTAAATAAAGAATATTTTATATTATTTAATATTATATATAATTAAAAATATAATAATATTAATTATATTATGTTATAATA
>MU386602.1:0-108414 GCA_022497025.1 Hypoxylon sp. FL0890
ATTTTTATTTATTTTTATTTATTTTTATTTATTTTTATTTATTTTTATTTATTTTTATTTATTTTTATTTATTTTTATTTATTTTTATTTATTTTAAAAAAACTTTTTTTAATTAAATAACTTAACGAATAAATTTTATAAAAATATTTAATTAATAATAAAATTTTCCCTCGCGGAAAGCACGTTTTTTTAATTATTAAAAATTAAATATTTAAAAAAAATAAAAAACATAATAATAATCCCGTTTAAAAAACTTATTACGTTAAAACTTTAAGAAATTATTATGTAAAATTAATAAAAAAACTAATAAATAATTAATAAGTAATTAATAAGCTTTTCTTTTTAGCGATTAATTAAAAAAAACAACGCTAACAAAGGCTAAAAGGCGTTAACAAGCGTTAAAATCGCGTTAAATCTTAAATTTTATCCTTTTCTATTTAAAAATTAATAACTTAACGAATAATCACCCGATTAAAAAATAATTAATATTATTATAAAGCTAGCTTAATTCCGGTTTTAATGGTTTTAAATGCACGGTAATACGGCTCCTCGTTGTTAAGTTATTAAATTTTAAAAAATAAAAGGTTACTTTATTATAAGTTTTTAAATTATTATAAAGTAATATAAAACTTAGCATTTTTTTTAACTTTTAATATTTTATATTTTAAATAATTATAACTTTACATATATACGTTATATAAAATTAAAGAATATATCGTTATAATGAGATTATTCGGGTAATTTTAACAATATATAATGATTATTTTTATTACTTTTATTCGTTAAGTTATTTAATATAAAAAAAGGTTTTAAAAATAAATTTAAAAAAATAAAAAAAATTAAAAAATAAATATTTAAAAATAATAAAAATTAAGATAAATACTCCGGACGGGATTTTGCTTTTTTTACTTTTTTTATTATTATTATTTTTTTTATTTCTTTAAATATTTAACCTTTAATAATTAAAAAAAGCCTCGGAAAATTTTTAAAAAAAGTAAAAAAAGCAAAATCCCGTCCGGAGTATTTATCTTAATTTTTTAAATCTTTTTAAATCCTTTTAATTTTTTTAATTTTTCTTTTAATTTTTTAACTTTTTTATTTTTTTTAATTTAATTTTCTTATTTTTTAAATTACGTATAATTTAAACATATATTTTTATAGATTAATTACGATTTTTATTATTACGTAATTATAATTTTAATAATAAATAAAACGTTAAAAACTTTAATAATTAATTTTATTTTAAAAAAACTTTTTTATTAAATTAATTTACTTAATAAATAAATTTAATAGAAATATTTAATTACGTGTATTAAATTAAGTAAAAATATACCATTATAATGATATATTTTTTAAGTTTATACGACGTATATACGTAAGGCTATTAATATTTAAAATATTTAAACGTTAAAATATTAAAGGTTAAAAAAATGTGCTGTTTCACGCCTTTTACCTTGTAGAAGCTTATAGTAAAAATCACCTTTTTATTTCAACATTTAATATCTTTACGACGAACGGTCGTATTATCGTACATTTAAAACCATTAGAACCGAAATTAAGTTAACTTTATAATGATATTAATTATTTCTTAATCGGGTAACTATTCGTTAAGTTATAAATTTTTAAATAGAAAAAGATAAAATCCGAGAATTAGCGCGATTTTCTCGACCTAGCTATGATATTTAAATATCCATACGAAGCTCTTAAGTATAGGCCTATCAGCGCTAAAAATAACGCTAATTATGTGGCAGGTCTTTACTACCGCATTAAGTTTAGCGGATTAAATTTTTTGATTTTGGCACAGTTGTACGATCCGTCCGCCATATCCAGTATTGATAAGATGCTTATCGATATGACTTGGACAGCTGAAGCTATCCACCTCTCTGTCCACTCCGTCTCCGTCTGATATCATTCTTGTTCGCGGTCACCTCGACAAACATCTACGTAGAAGAGTATCACAGATCCAACGCGACACTCACTCTGACTGACAAACTCTGTCTTGCTTGCTGTGATAGAATTAAATTTTAACTTGTTCTTCTTATTCTTTGCGTTCTACGTATAATTCCCTTCCAAGATGCAACCGAGGAGGAAGCTTGCATATTAGATACCAAGATAACATACCAAGTCATAGGTTACTTCATATAGAGAGACGATATGAGCTTTGGAAACTCTGTACTCTCGAAAATAGGTCTCGGTGAAGGCGGGATGTCTACTCTCCTCCCTCTACATACCTCCCCTCTGCGACGTTCTCCAGAAGAGCATGACCTCTCAGAACTCTCTCCTCGACCAGACGATGCGCTACTCTCGCCAGATTCCTCCAGTGAGTCGACTCCGAACGGCGTCGATCGTAATCCCACGCGCTCTAAAGGCAAAGGCAAAGCTATCGCCTTTGCTTATCAAGACCGAACGCTCTCTTCGAGATCTAGAACAACCAACTCCGTAAACGACTATAGCTTCCCGACGAGCAGCAACCAAAATGATCTCGAGGTGCCACCCGGCATCTGGCGCCCGAACATCCGCCCCGAAGGACGCAATAGTAGCAACGCTACACCCACAATCCATACGTCCTTTGTCGAGAGCATACTCCTAGGACGAGCCGACCGACCGTCAGACCGCATGCTACGTTCCGAAGTCGACCACACTTTCAAGATGTTACAGCGCCGGGAGCGTCAGATGCAGAAGGAACTTCAAAAGTTGCTAGATGCCCAAGGCGCTGCGCTGGAACGGGATCTTGCAGGAGAGGATGCGGGGAAAGCTTCATCCGAGGACCCTAGGCGAGCATTGTCTCCGGATTCGACCGCGTCAACCGTACAATCAGAGATTTCCCAAGGCTCTGTGGTGCCTGTTCGTCAGCCCAAGAAAAGACCCTTATCGAAACGACAGGCACGAATCGGTATTGCCCGCCTCGT
The DNA here is from genome assembly GCA_022497025.1 of Hypoxylon sp. FL0890. Taxonomy (NCBI): domain Eukaryota; kingdom Fungi; phylum Ascomycota; class Sordariomycetes; order Xylariales; family Hypoxylaceae; genus Hypoxylon; species Hypoxylon sp. FL0890. The sequence continues at coordinate 2,910 of MU386602.1, forward strand.
CACCATGTTGGCCGATCTAAAGAATGAGGAGGACGCATACATCGCCGGTGCACTAGCCGCGCGCAAAGCGGCCCTGTCCAAACTGCGCAACCTATCATCTCAACGGAAGTCCATTGAGACCGAGATGAAAGCTCTAGAGGAAGACAACGAGCTGCCGATTAAGACGGAAATAGCGACAATGGAGGACCAATACCGCGAGCTCTCCGCCAATATCGAGAAGCTGGAGGAAAGACTTCGATTAATGAAGAGGACCAAGGCCCATCTTGAACGTAGGCTTGAGGAGGCTCGAAGCACTCGAGACGCAAGCCTTAGCGGCTACAGAGGCGCGCTGAAGCAGTGCGATCAAGGCATTTCTGAACTCATGAAGTACCCAGGGATCCAGGTACTAGAAGTCGCGGAGTTGAAGGAGGAAGGAGGCGAGGACGTCGCCGGGCTCATGTCCAAACATATGTCCGGTGTTGAGTTTCTGTCGCTGCGGCCAGAGAGGCGAACGATGGAAATGGCAAAGGACTGGTGGGAAGGCGAAGTTGCCATACTCGAACAGCGCATGGCCGCCGTTGACAAGGAGCGGGCAGCCCTAGAGGAGGGTAGTGAGATATGGCAGCAAGTGGTAACCCTGCTCGCTGACTTCGAGACGAGATTGCAAGAGTCGCTAGAAGAGATCACGAGACAGCGTAACTTCGAGTCCGGCACGCCCGAATCCCTTCTTCGAGATCAATACAAGAACCTCAAGAAGACACTACGAGAACTCCAGAAGCAGTACAATTATGTCCAATCAAAAAGGTGGAACCTCCTGATCGTGGCTATCGGCGCCGAGCTGGCGCATTTCGAAGGCGTCAAACACGTTCTGAAGGAACTAATCCGCAGCTCTGGATACGACGACGGGTCGCTCACGCCGAGCACACCTGGCGGGAATGATTTGGTTGATGTACGTGAGGACGACGCTTTGGATGCGGCAGCACGTGCGGAGGAGCCGGATGAGGATGAAGAATTGAGCCGTAGTGTGGTTCGGCGCTGGGATGACGTCCACGAGCAACAGCATCATGATGGAGCGCCAGCGGATTTGTTAGGCGGCGATGGGCATCGCGAGGAGAGCGACAACGAAGTTCCCCCCGGACTACTGAGTGAAGTCCAACATCATGAGAGCGAGGATGAGCATCACAACGACGTCCCCATGGAATTCTTGTCTATGCATAGTCCGCCACATAGGCGAGACGAGCACCGCGATCGAACGAGAAGAGAAAGCAGTGAAACTAATAATGAGGTCCCACCGGATTTGCTAGCTGAGCCTCGAAGGGACGATGATGCAGTTGATTAGGACATCAGCCAGTATCTCTGGGACAGGTAGGGCATATCCTAACTGGTCATTTTATAGTGATTTGGGTCTTGGGCATAGCGAAGTACTTGATTGGAGTGTCGGGCATGAGTTTCCTGATTGTTTGCCTTGCTACTCGATACATGCTATGGGCGTTGTCGAATAGGTTATATGGGATAGGATTATGAGGAGTTCAGGCTTGCAGCGGATACCACAAGCGAGTTTTGCCATGTTGGCACATGGAGTCTCTGAGTGCTGGGCGGTTGGGGCTTTCTAGTTTCATGAATGCTACTTCGACTACGATTATCTACATCCTTTAAATTCCTGGTCGAGTATCGAGTGCTTCGTAAATAGTATATGCAGGAAGCAATGACATTGCAGACTATATGTTGGTATTGAAGTCACATAGAGAGACCAAACTATTTTTGTAAACGGAGATCTGTACGATTATCCTTATAAGTAATGCGACAGAAAACCACTGTCGACAACTACATATAAGTAATAAAGTAAAGCAAGGGTTTTTTCGTTCCTTCGTCTATCGTGATAGCAAGAAAATCATCGAAATGGATATATGACCCAGTAACAACGCCTGTTCATAACAGAAAGAAAAGGGGAAATCCAAGCCGGGACGGATGATGTGGAGGTGCGACCGACAACCGTCGTCCTCTAATCAACAGCACATCCTCCAGTAAGACATGTTGCGACGAGGTCGTAGGAATAGTAGTTTGGGGACAAGACTCGGTGCTAGAGCATTTCGGAGGGTATCTCGTCGTCGTAGCAGCAATGGCGGTGAAGACCAAGTTAGACGATGGAATATGGGCTTCCTCGTCGTATCGATGTGTCCCTAACCCTCAACGATCCCGATCATCCAAAATCCCCGGTGGTCTTTACCGCGTTCGATGGAACCAGCCGCTTGATCCTGCTATCGCGACGGACTGATCCATTACCCACTCGCCAACGCCCAGGTATTTTTCTATCCATTTGTTCGCCTCCTTGCCTTCGCCGATGGATACGCGCTCAGTGTTGAAACTGGGTCTCGAAGTTTTGTTAGTCTGTTTCTCTCTTTCTCGCCCATGCTCCTCTCTAGTCTTTGGTATCTCGCCACCACGGTGCGGCGCATGGCCAGTGTACAGGGGAATGGGACGACGTATGTACTCACGTAAGACCGGTCGACCTTCTCATACCAGCGAGAATAGTCGAGACTAGAGAGATGGAGTCAGTCGCCAAAGATAGGACAGGTACAGAGGGCGCTGCGTACTAAGAACCGCATCAACGGCATAGTGAGTAAGTCGTCCGAGCTTTCCCCAGAGGCCAAATGTCAGCAAGTTGAGAAACTGTTGGAGCCAAAAATAACGATCAGAGCTCATGGACGCTTTGAGGAAATAATATATATAAAGGATTAAACCGGCGGAAGCAAAGCTTTGCTTCTACCGAAGAGCGACTTAGGAACTGGTATTTTCTAGTGGAAGGGGGAGAGAGATTGGGGGAAGAGGGATTCTTGCGCGCAGGAACAACGTACCACCATCTTGATGAAAGGAAAGGCTGAACTAGAGGTTTGTTGGTGATGATTCGTAGAGGATCTGGTATCGAGATGTGGTATCGAATAGTTTGCCGGTAAAGGGAACGTGTCTGTTGCTATTTGTTCGTTGTATGAGGGAGAAAGAAGATCACGAGGCGTTTGTCATGAGGTTGGAGGGTAAGTTGCTAAAGAGAAGGTGGAAGGGCCCCATCACTTACATGGCATGTTCTGCTGCTAGAAACCTTGCTAGCAGACGGCGTGGCGGTGGGGCCCTGTTACCAGCACCCAGCAGCACCTAAGCAACTACATGTACCTAATCTCGTAAGGTACATGTACTATACGTACCGTAATTGCACCCCATCCAATTATGTACGTACCAAAAGACCCATGACCCCACACCGGGGTCTTCGGGCATTATCTAATCGCTCATATAAATCCGAGGCACGGGCCATGTGCTTACATAATACTCGTCACGTTCTTGAATAGGGGCTACGAATAGGGGCTACTTGATGATGGATACACAGGTATAGGGTCAATACTGCATTGCTTTGAAAGGGATCAATCCAAATGTCTGCCCAGGTCTATCCAAGAAGCCTAGAATCCATATATTGATCAGTATTAGAGCTCTCCCCATTGGACCCCTCTCCATTACTTTTCTCCCTACTTGAATCCTTCTGAGCTCCGTTCACACCAGTAAGATACTATATACGCTGACGGCATAATCCAAAGTTTCTAGAGCCACTTTCGTCATAGTCCTTACCCGACAGTGTAGCGACGCTTGTCACGGCACGGTGCTAGGGCCATCACGGCAAAATTACATAATAAGTCAAACACCCCTTATGCGCACCACCCGTATACGCCCCACCCATTTTTCATATAAAATCGTTAAAATTATACTTTTATAATTAATTAAGTAAAATAGTTAAAAATAAACGGTTTAAAGTTTTAAAACTTTTATATAATAATTATTACGTTAAAAATTTTTCATTTAAAATAATAACATTTATATAATTAATTTAAATAATTTAACATCGTTAACATTTATATATATAAATATATGTGTAAAACTGTTAAGGCTTATTACTTTACGAATATTACGTAATAATTAAAGATAATTTATTATACGATTAAATAAAATTTAATTAATGAAAAATAATAGTTAAAAGTTTTATAAATATTTTATTTAATTTATTATAAGTAAATTTACAAATTTATTTTTTTAAAAAAATCGAAAAAAATAACTTTTTTAAAAAAATATAATACTTTTAATAATAATAAATTAAATAAAATACTTATATATTATTTTAAAGTTTTACCGTTATATTTATAATTTATTTTATATAATTATAAAGTTTTATTTATTATTACGTAAGATTCGTAAAGTAATATACCTTAACAGTTTTATATATATATTTATATGTAAAAATGTTAAAGATGTTAAATTATTTAAATTAATTATATAAACGTTATTATTTTTAAAGCATGATTTTTTTACGTAATAATTAATATATAAAGATTTAAAAACTTTAAGCCGTTTATTTTTAATTATTTTACTTAATTAATTATAAAAGTATAATTTTAACGATTTTATATGAGAAATGGTGGTGCGCATAAAGGTGGTGCGCATAAGGGGTGTTTGACTTAACCCAAGTGCTAGACATGGACTACACGCAGGGAAATGAGAGGAAAATGTGGTTACAACGGCATTGTGATTTGTTTTTCTAAACTTCTCGGAGAGTCCTTGATATTCAGTTCATCAGTTTCGAGTGTGGGCCCCGTCGACTCATAGTTAGGGGACGTTTAAGAATCAATTTCCCCCCTAGTTTGGGCGGAGATTACATTCACAACTATCTTTCTAAATACCATGTCTCTTATTCATATTGGACTTTTTGCCTTTGATTCGTTTAAACTCATGAGAATATTAGGTCATGAAAGCAGTTCAGTTGATGAAATGTTTTGCTAAAGGGGGCAGTTCGGCTTGAAAGCCTGTTTGTGTTCGTATGGTTGGGGCTCGTGTAAGTGCCTAGGACCCGGCTAACGATCTAGTATAATCCGAAGAGTGAGTTAATTCTTCTCACCAACCTGTCGACGTATGACTTGTGACGTATACGGAAGTTCACTTTGTTAGCGTATCGACTTTCGTCGCACTGCCTGCACATGCCGGATTGTATGACGCAATAGCAGCAATAGCATACACGGGAGGGTTATACCCACTAGGAGGTAGGTAGTGGTGACAGAAGGGATCGAATAGGGATCCGCTTGGCTTGGCGTATATCCAAAAGATTATAGAAATAGCAACTGTCGCTTTCGAAAGCCAGACGCGTCCGCACACTCTCGCCCGGTATCATCCTCCTCTTTACGGTCGACCTATTACCCCTTTACGAGGCTATTCCGGCTTCCTTGTAAGGTGAAGTAGTAGTTGGAAGGTGTGATAAGGATTAATGAGGGCGTAGGAGACAATCAGCTCAAGAAGTACTAGTGAGACCTTGAACTCTGGATATCTAGTGGAAGAGACACAGATTAGTGACGTGTAAGTCACGTTGACACGATCCAAGCCTTCGAGCAGCAGCGCGGGCTATTGATGCAGCTTGAACTTTGTCTGGGCATATAGTTGCCGAAGTTGTGAGGTCAGCAGAGTAATAACCTCCGGCTGCAACTGATACTCATGTGTGGCTTGCGTTCCTTCCCACACGCACGTGAGTAACTGGGTCTTCCAGTTGCTTTGGGTCACTTTTTCGAGGACCACATTGGTAAACAAAACTTCTTGTACTTATCATGGTTGCCCTAAAAACAAATGAGGCCCCAGTTGTAATTAAACAGCGTAAGGCAAATGTAGCTACCCTCGGGGAGGATAACGGCAAGCCCAAACCGTCAGGTTGATGTCATCGTTGCATGGTTCCTCCATATGCGAACAATAAGGGGTTGAAAAGTGAGACAAGTAGTGTATTCGGTGAGAGTGGTATATGAGAACCTTCGAGAAGAGAATAGGGCCATATTGCTCTGGTCTTGAGCTTTTGCTTCATCTCCGGTATCAATGCGGATTTATTTGGCAAATCGTTTCCGTACGACTGGTCTGTGTATCGACTTGCGTGAGGGAACTCCAATGGAGTGGAGGTGAGTTGTAGGTATTGCTGAGGATCCGAGCGTCCTTTAACTTTCACGTCCGGTAAGGGCAAATTACTGTTCCGTTAATTATTGCTTCGTTCCACGGAGTTGGATGCTGGAATCTGCAGCACGACTTGCCCAAGTCGCATAACTTTGGGTTGCTGGTTCGCGTTACTCATTGCATGGCTCGTATTACAATTGTGCCTTGATACCCTGCGTTGCCGCCAGGTATGTATGCAGTAGAGACGGCAGCTCTGGCATCGTCGGTGACGAGCGGAACGGATCTAAGCTTTTTCGTAGGCGACTCCCCAAAGACATCCCTTCAAATTGCTGTATGCCAAATGACACTACCGCTAACCCTAGGGGCATGCTTTAGAGCGTTTTTGTATGCGAACAAGATTTTGCTCCTCTCTTTCAGGCCAGTTTTGAAAGTCAATGGCTGGCCCAATCTTCTCTAGCCCAACGAGGCTGTCTCCTGTAGTCTCACTTGGCCACGCTTAAACACTCAATTCGAGTCTTTGGGAGGGAATATATCCGTGAGAAGCGTACGTTGCGGAACAGGCACGGTGAGGCCCCTTATAGAGGCTTGCAAGACCCTTGTGGTCGCATTCAGTTGTTAGATCGTAGACTATCCCTTTGTGCGGGAGCTCGAGCCAATAGTTAGGTGGCAGAAGGGAGGCCGTGTACTTCGTAGATGGCTTCGAGTGAGAAGTTGGTGCTTGCACTCGAGCAGATGCGGAGTGTCTGAGGAATCCGTTCCATCTGAGCGTTTGAAGCTTGAAATAAATCATTAGCGATTGGACTAACAAGATTCGAAAGGGGCTCGCTAATGGTATTTATATGAGTTGGTCTGTACTTACAGCAATATGGTCGCGATGGTCATTGAGAAGGACTCTTAAGGCGCCGGTTGAACATTAGTGGCGACAGTAAATGTTCTCAAGGGGTATGATGAAGGGGAGTCATGACGCGATATGACTCGGGCTCGAAGCTACTTGGAATAGTAGTAGTGTTTAAAGCGCAGTGACACAGGATCGCAAATGGGCTGGATTAGATGAAGATGAATTCAAAACTGAGATGATGACAGGTCAAGGAAGCTGAGGTAGTGGGGGTCGGGGTTGTAGATATGGATTTCTCGCAAGCATGATGAAGAATTTGTAAGGAGTATGACACGTGTAAGGGGGGCTAGTAGCTATGGCATTGATTATCTTTAATGTTGAGATGATATCGTGTTCTTCCGCAAGGCTTTACCGAGCATGTTAAGGGCATTCTCCTATTTGATGCCTCGAGCCAAAGATAAGAGTGTGTGGAATAATGTGGATAGTTCCATCCAAGTGTCTTGAGAGAAAGTTGTAGTTATCAAAGTTTAACCTAACATATGCGAATCAGATGTAGAAGGACTTGCAAAGGTCGAGAGGGTATAACGAACATAACACGGAAAATGGTGCGGTTGTACCCCATTTGTCAGTATCCGCACTCACCAGTATCGACACAGGTTTTATAGCTCGATAGCTGTGGGCCTTACGGGCCACATTTCCATGATTTATTGTATGGCCTTTTTGAACCTGTGTATCAAATATCTTTCATCATTTTACCAACGTTCACTGGATCAAACTCACAGTATGATCAAATAAATGATTGTTCATGGTAAATTCAGGGTGCCAGCAAGATCGATAAGATTCAACTCATCAGATCTATGAAAAAGCCTACATTATTGATGCTACAATGGAGGCTTGAAGACCTAGTTACGATGGAATCTGCCCCATTCATTCTTCATGCCTTGGTTGAGAATCTCGGGACGTGACTATAACAAATGAATTCGCTATCCTGGAATCAAGGTTGGATGTAAAATTATTGAGGGGTATTAATAGTATTCTACTGATCTTTGAGCTCTTGGCAATCGATGATCTTGTCCTCCTGCTTCATGACTGATAGCTTCCTTAACTTCCATGGCCAAATACCTAAGAGTGCCCCGGTAATAATTGGCAACGGCCGATTAATGCAGTGATGATCATAGTGATGAAATCGTACCCATTAAAACGTATTTGGGGACGAGGTCCCTAAGCTATTCCTCTATCGCTAGTCCACTGTCTGCGCTCCTAACGAAATGTGTCACCTTCAGGGGCAGCCCCTATACATATATGTGGCGTCACTAAGACTATACATACCAGGATAGCGGGCCGTCTACCACTAAAGCACGTCGAATGATGTCTGAGAAACTATACAAAGTAAGCAGCAATTAAATAGGTACATTTTTCCCGAGGTCATAGATGCCCAAGATCCTCTACGAAAGTTCGGACACGATCTATTTGAGAATGATATCCTTCAGCAAGGTGGCATGTATCTGCCAAATCCATACCAAAATACAAACACGGTTTGCTACTTTCTCTTGATGTCGTTGTGAGAAGGTCGTGAGGGCCTTCTAAGCCACAATGTCGATATAGTGTAAGACGGTATACGGGCTATTCAACTAAGAGGACATACTATTAGTGCGATCCGCCAGCATCCCTGTGACGCATTATCTCTCTTGGGATTTAATACTAACAGACAACCACTCTAAGGAAAATATTCCGCGAAATAAATAGCAACCCTCCTTTTGTAGCCAGCTTATAAGATGCTACCTATATAATATGTTCTCCAGCAGCCCAGTCATCGTGGCAGCTGTGTGGTATGTAGAATTACGCCAGCCCTACTAGCGCCGGTGTTGGCAACGTATCAGCCAATCAGAGTCGGCATACTTCCCAAAACGGAAAATGTGTCTCTGCTCATAGGCCAGCGAGACTCACGATACCAACCCGCATTAAAAGCATTGGAGTCATGTAAGGATAAAGAAATTTATCACGGATATAAGAAACGATTTTCCTAAATTAGGTGTATAAATACGAGCTTGATTACAATGGCAACTTACTAGAGTGCTTCTGGGAGATCATTAAGATTAGCCGCTCCTATCTTGCTTCGGAGGATGAAACTACCTATAGGCAAAAACTGCAGTTGATGGGCTTGTTTACCTTACCTAGGTACCTTTATTGACTATGTATAATTCTTTTTTGACATTACCGGGTTGGAGGTAATATAAGTTGCTCTATTTTGATAGAGATAACACTATTGCTATTCCGTAGTACCCCACCCCCTGAGCGGTGGCGACTAATCTGCCGCGGAATGACAGCCGACTTATTTCTTGGATCCTACCTTGCTGCCGTCGTAGTGCGTCCAAGGCCGGTATTAGCTTCTAATCCGAGGTAGCAGATGCCTCCAAATCATGCAAATCAAAAAACAGCGCTCCAAATGGTCCTGGAATAGACCGTGTCCTAGATTTGATTTTGGTGAGCTGTCAACTGAGCGACCTCTCTTTGGAGAATGGAATTGTAGCACAATTGCGACACAATAAATTAGTGTTAGGCCTAGGCTCATCCATGCGTGCCGAAGTTCTGCTAGAAAGTCAAAGAGGGGCGGCGACTCGGGTAGGGTAGCAATGGAAAGTTCTGCTTGTAAACTTAAGCACGTCAGCTACCGACATGCATGAGGATCGACATACGCGTCGTTTGAGCATGTCCACATTGTATATGAGCCTCCTCATCTGACCTCAGGAAGACTATATATATTAGCATCGTATTCCGCGCTACGACTTGGCTAAACCTACACCAAATATATACTATTCATCGAGATAACGATCCACCGATACACATTGAAAACACGGTTTACACAAAGGAAAACTTAGCTGTCGATTAAGAAGTCTCGCCCTTTGCATTCTGTCCAATGGATCATCAAGAGAGGGACGCATCGACACCCATAGTACGACAATCTCCCCCACCGCCGTACAGCCAGTGTCTAGTCGAGAAAGAAGTCCAGGAATCCGAGGAAGTCTCATTAGCTCAGTCATGCAAACAGAAAATCGTTTCACAACCTTCTTGCCCAGTCTCAATATCCACGCCCAGCCAAGCCAGCCCATTTCCACCATCATGGAACCTTTACCATACGCTATCGATGAGTCGGACTCTCATGGTCGGTTCACGTGAGGGCGGGTCACTTTTCGCAGTTTCAAGACACCCGGGATGGTGGACAGGAAAGCCGGATCTAGTGCTGCATTGCGGACCCCATAATGCGTTTCGTCCCTTAGCAGCTGGTATGGGAGGAGTTGGGATAGGGCGACATTCCGTCATTGTGCTCCCACCGTTACCTGGGTCCGGACAAGGCTCCTCACAGGAGTTACTAGTCCGCGTGGAAGGAGAGAGGACGGCACATGTGCGGTTCCGGTTTGCGATCGAGGTCGGCACTGAGCCTGGCAAGTGGAGGCGCGAGATCTTCGAGTGGCAGCATAGCCACCGAGGAGTAGTCGGAATGTTTCTGGACGGCGCGAAGAGTGGGTGGAAACTAGTACATCTACCCAATCAGGAACACGATGATTCCGAGGAACTGCAGCCGAACAGCAGACAAGAAATAGTAGCGGTTTGGGCGTATGCTAAGGTGAGCATGACCAAGGTGCTCAGATTTCGGTATCTCGGCAGCGGAGCGACGGGTATTTTGGGCCAGAGATGGAATGTTATGGCGGCCATGACGGCGCTGCGAATGTACCAGCGCCAACAGAAGAACAGGAATAAGGATTGGTGATACGGGGCGTATCGAGTCCCTCGATCACCTGGAAGGGATAAGCTATATTCTCTAGGGCGGCATCGTTAGTAAGACAGTTCACAACTACAGCCCTAGCTTCATAGTACCTAGGTATTTATGGTAGTTAGGACTGCCCGGAATAGAACTATCCATTACAGTCTTCCCACAGCGGGTTTTCAATGACCTTAAAAAGGGGCGTGGCGTGAGGAACTTTTCACCCAAAAGATCTAACGCCATAGATGTGCGCTTAATTCCATAACCTTTAAGTCAACTACCTGTAGTTCATCGGAGAAAGAGATACCAGAACGAACTATTCAGAAGAATATTTATTTGTCGCTTCAAACTAAACATGATTTCTTGATGAATTACTTCTTGACAACACCGGTAGATAATAGATCCCGCACTGTTAAACTATCATACTACCAATCTATCCATCACCATGTCGTCCCGGACCATCACCGATGATTATTACGCCGTACTCGGTGTCGACAGTACCGCAGACGCCAATACCCTCAAGGCAGTGTGGAGACAACTTGCAAAGGTCAAGCACCCAGACAAGAATCCTGGGAATCCAAACGCGACAGTAGAGTTCCAACTGGTAAGGCGGTCATGCAGTCAGAATCCGTCTTTGAAGCTAATATAGAAGAATAGCTGGAATCGGCGTATTCAACTTTAAGTGATCCTAGACGAAGAATGGCATACGATAATCTCCGATCCACGCCCCATTTTGATTCAAGTAATCGCAGTACCAATGAGCACCATGGCCATCGTCATACGACCGCAGAAGCTCAATCACCACCATCATCACCTTCTCAACATCGTCAAGATCCTGTACCTGAAGGAGACACCGCAAGACGTCATGCCCTCGTGGCCCTACGAGCGGATATAGCCGCACAAGAGGCCCAAATCGTCAGACAACGACAGCGAATGAACACGATTCGACGGGAGTTTGATGAACTGATGGACGCGGCGAGGACCTACAAAGAGGTCCAACTAAACCTGCCACACAGAGGCGTCCGGAGGCGCATCGGGATTACTTTTCAGAGCTTTTACAAACCGGACCAACAGGAAGCGAGGTGTCTCAAAGCCGAAGAACTGATGGTGCAATTCGAAGTCCTCCACGCGCTAGAGAAGCACCTAGGAGAAACCAAGGATAGAGTCCGCCAATTGGAAGCATTTCTCACAACGACGAAGTGAAGCGAGAAGGAAAGAGGACGTGGCTAATGAAAACGCTGGAGAATTGGTGATGTAAGTGGCGGGAATGCAAGGACTTAAGGTAGAAGAGCTGGGCTTCGGTTAGCTCTACGTCGGGCGAGACCGGCGTCTCGTTCACGAAGAAAGAACTCTACGGCTCCTCACGCCTCTGGGATAGGGTCGATGTTGGCTGCGTTGGTTCTCTTTGCTCCTTCCACAACTTAGTGATATTGCTCATCCAAATGGGAAGATTGTATGGCGAGCAAGTACGAGTCATTCTTGCACCTCTACGCCGCGGCAGCAAACATCGGATGACAACTATGCATTGTATTCATGTAGCAAATGACGATATTGCCATGATGGTGTCTATGTACAATATGGGTATGTTAGAGAGACGATGCTGTTTTCCCTCGTTTATGCAAGGCCTTTTTCAATGCAGTTATGCAGCTTTTCACCCCTTATTCTATTATGTTTTGAAAAGAAACTAGCAAAAGCCTGCTTGTTACTAGAGATTCTTGATGGCGAATCTGTTTCGGAGATATTCGCCGTATTTGATGGTGACTAAAGAGACTGGGAATAGCGCGACGGCGATGAAACCCAGCAGACTGTTACCCCAGCCGATACCCAGCTTGCTGTACATGGGCAGACCGGCAAGCGGGAGGACGGCACCGGCCAAAGATCGGACAACCGTGTTGGACGCGATGGCAGAGGCAGCGTAAATGGTGAAGGTGTCAACAAGGTACATCTGAATGGACATGAAAACGATGAGGTTCCCGACGCCGACGACGGCGGTACCGATAATGGGCGCGATCCAGTGTACCTTGTACTCGGCTGTCCAGCCATAGATGAATAGACCAGCAGGGATGAACACGGCTCCTAAGGGGAGTAGCGGCAATCGATACTCCGGTTTCATGCCCAACTTGACTCCCCCGGACGCTTGAGCTGCCGCGTCGGCCTGGGCCGCTTTTCTCTGAATGTATTTGTCCGAGGTTCCACTGAAAAGGAGGATGCCGATCATGCTACCGACGCCAATACCAAGGAACGCCAATCCGACGGTGCTGGTGGAAAAGTGGTAATATTCCTGGAATATTTCGGTGATGCTGGTGAACATGAGGTAAAGGTAACCGTACGTGACGGCCATGTAAAGCGATGTGAGGGCGACTATGGGCGAGAGGAACAGCATCCTGAACGGACGGATGATGCCCCGCTTGAAGTAGTCTTCGGGCGACAAGCCGGCATCGAGCTTAGATCGCAGCAGATCGTTGCCAGTCTCCTTGCGCAACTTAGCCACCTTTCTCTCGAGGATGACAGGTGCGTAACTCTCCTTGAGAGAGAAGAGCATGAGAATAGAAAGGAGGCCTCCAATGATGGCCAGCAGCCAGAATGACCACCTCCAACCTTCAGCATCAGATAGGAAACCTCCGGCAACTGGTCCAATGATGGGCCCCATTAGCGGTCCAATACTAAAAACCGCCATTGCAGCCCCTCGTCTCTCCTGGACGATCATGTCGGCGATGGTGCCGCCGCCGTTCGTGATCGATACTGAACCGAAAACGCCGGCGAAAAATCGGAAAACAATGAGGGCATTCAACGTCGGTGAAAGAGCACATCCCACCGAGAACCCGACGAAGGCCACGTTAGCAATATGGTAGAGAATGACGCGGCCGTAGATCTCAGACAGCGGCGCGAAGAGCATTGGCCCGGCCGCGAAGCCCAGAATGTAGACAGATACTACGAATGCGGCGATCTCTAAGGAAGTGGAATGGAATTCGGCTACGACCTGGGGGACACCGGGTGCGAATATGGCTGCGCAACTGTTAGCACTTATTCGATACGCGCCCGCGCATACTTAGTTGCGCGTGCGACATGACACTCACATGATGCTAAGGGTGAGATGAAGGTCATGGCACTGATGAGGCCACAGTTGAGAACCTTACGCCAAGTCGGCCAGTTGTACGGGTTCTCTGGATCATTGGGACCGCTCCACCAAACGACGTTAGGGCCATTGTCGCTGTCGTCCTCGCCTTCGTTACTACTCGATAGTGCGGGCTCGCCTGGCACCTGTGCCTTCTCAACATCGTAGTCCGTCCCGCCTCTCCTACTAGTGATGGAATTTCTCCTCCGTTGCGCTATCGACTGCACTCGCCTAAGCTCTTCCTCTTCGCTGAGCACAAAACCCTCGCTCGACGGGATATCTGCGTCGTGGCCTTCATCCAAAGCCTGGCTGATCTTGCGCCTTAGCTGTAACTGCGCGTCAGCGGAGTCGTTGTCGCGCTCCCCGTCTGTATGCGTCGCAGCACTAGTTGACGCTGTACTAGACGTCATTGTTCCTCGCTAGCATCCTATGTCAACAGCCTGATTTTCCCTGATTTTCCCTGATTTTCAACAACCAGCCACTCTTCCGAGTTTGGGAAGATGATGAAAACATGAAAACGCGCGGCGGTGAGCGGTGGAGCTAGAGAATGCGTACCTGCTTGGCCTTTCCTCTTGGGGATCCTTGGAGGTCTTGGAGGGGAAGATTAGGCCCTACCCTGGCAAGACTGATTGGCGCTGGAAGTGCTTATCCCTGGTGTTGCACGCCGAATATGGTGGTTTTTAATTAAGACCCTCAAGACCCTCTCTTAAAGAACGTCTAGCCTGACTTGCTACCGTACCATAGAGAGGATCACCACTTGGAACCGTCGTGAGATCTCGAGTTCATCTTGCACTGTTGGGATAAGTGCAGAAGAGAAGAGTCGGGGAAAATTGATCGAGAAGGAAAAAGATTACAGTGATCATACTGTAGGCTATCCATGCCCGCTTCACTTGAACGCGATGTCACACTTTTAGGAGCGCAACATTCGATTGGCTCGTGGTGGGAAAACGCCCAAGGGGGAAAGAACGCCGACCATAGGACTATGCAGAAGACTATGCAAAACTAATACTTATGCAGTCCACCAGCCGACCCGCCGACCACCCGAATCCGAATTTGTGCAAGTTGGCCTAAGGGTTGTGGGGTCTGGGGGTTTAGCGTACAGATACCCTTACCGTACACCCTGCAGACCCTAAACACCTTCCCTGTTGCCTGCTTCCCTAGGGCACCCTAGCACCCCAGCACCCCTGATCCATGGTATCCAGCCGCTTGGACTTCGTTGTGCACAGTGAACGAATAACGCATAACTCATATAACTCGCGGATCCTTCTTCCGTTATCCATCGGATGCCAATGAGATTGATTGCCTAATGGCGCCCGAGATTCGCGAACCCGCGATCTCAGTGATTTTGAATAATGGGAATTCGGTGTCACGGACGGTTGATCCTGCCCGAACCAGTGCAACGTTATCATGGATATTCAACGCGTTGCCAAGATCGCGACCATAGTCGTATTCGTAGCGACCTCGTACCGCGGCAGCTACGCGGTCGCACGACTTTGCTTGTACTTGTTAAAACTTGGGAAGAATAACAAGATCATGTCGGCTTCAGTGCCGAATTTCGCTTGATATTATAGTGATGAAGGAGTCCTTTATTCACGACATTACCTCTATGGGAATAGATGCAGTGTCCATTCGCCTGGAGGAGGGAATCCCCAACTTAGGTACTTTCTACTAATGGCAGTTAGTAACGATCGGATCCGCTACGGCTCCATATTAACCCCCGATTGCACAAACACCAGAATATGACAAAGTTGGTAATTAATATCCGCCATCAGGAATTACAGATGAATACCTAGATACCACATTACCTAGGTAGGTAGTACAGGTATTATCTTCACTTCTTATTCGGGGATAGATCCACCACTATGCGGCCCGCGCTTACGTCAACGAATTACTGTATACACTATAGGACAGGGGTTTTATGCAAGCCTTGGCATGATTTACATAAAATGGACGAGAATTCCAATCCTCTACCCTCGCCCTCAATTTTATATACAGTATGATGATGGATTCCGCGAGCGGACACCCAAAATAGAACCTTGAAACTCTTCAACCTCTGAAACTTGATCTTCACATGCTCTGCCTTACAATGTCTTATAGGACCCTTCACCTACTCTCGTACATACACTCGGTTGGGATAACTTCAGCTGTTTATTAACCGTGCCGCATTGCTCATATCCGTACCTAAGTCTTGTCTCATTCTTGGCACGACTATGACTGGATCCACGCGATCCCGGAGATAGAGATTATCAACCCATATTTAGGTCCGGACAAGCATTAAAAGGAGTCATGGCGCAACTACTCGTGACATACCTATCGTCTCTTCGTGAGAGCATCGCAAGAATACTGAGTTGTCGGCCATAGCGGATATTAGGAGGTCAAAGTTCCGTGTCCGATATCACCCCGGCCTCCCGAGCTGGCAATCCATCAGGCGCCGCTCGTTTGGTGAGCCATCTTACGTGTGACCGATTCACCTAATAGCTTATGCTTATGTGCCTACCAGGTAGTAAGACACATCATCTATTTAGTGAACATGTATCCTTCAAAATGAAGGGATGATGCAGCGAACCCGCCCCCCCCCCCCCCGGAACCACCTCAGATGATTCTTCTGATTTGCTGAGGCGTGGAGCTATTCCGCAAACATGGCGAGTCCGCTCAGCATTGAGGAGAGAATATCGAATGGAACAGTTCTTGTAGAACGAAGCCGCGCCATTCTGTCTATTACAGTCGTATAATAATAGGTGGCATGGTCTACTCGGGCCTCATTCGTTCTCCGAATTGAATGAGCTGATGGCATGTCTCACAAATGAAATATTGATCTGCACAAGTATCCGGCATCAAATATTTTTGTTCATACGTGTGCATGTGCATGTGGATGACGAAGGCGCCGGCGCAGCTACTGTAATCTTGCTCTATGGTGGCCTAAATCGAACAGGGCGTATATTAGGCTAAAATCCTTGGACCTTCGAGCATGCACATATCGTATACGCAGGGCTATTCTAATTACGGGCCCTATATTGTGTTTTAGATAGTCACGATATTCTCATTCGATACAAAACCCCCAGTTCCGTAGAGTCTCATGTTTGCAGTGAAGTCGGTTGTACCTGTCGTTCAATGTGCCACAATCGAGCGCTATGAAAACCCGAATGTACCGCTAACTAACATTTTAGCTGCTACTATACTTGCTAGCGCAGTTAACAAAGGGGCCAGGAAGTCGAAAGGGCGATCAGAGCTATTGAGGATGCGAGGATTCGTGAGAAGGCATCGAAGATTGCCGATGTCACTTCATTCAAGTGGATGTAGGTAACAGGCATCACAAGATCTGTGACGAGATCTGAGAGCTTCCCATAGAAACGACGGATGATATCCTTATAAAGGACCCAACCTGTCGAGCCGAGAGTCCGATAACGAGACCCTAGTCCGATATCAGACTTCCTATATTTACCATACAAATATTCATTCCGAGTTAGAGGTAAATTGGTTGACGCGGCGAATTGCAATAGTCGAAGCCGTTAAAGCGTCAGCCAACACATCATTTGCTGTCATAATCGGGCCACAGGTGTTTCCAAGATACTTCAACAATACTAATATAAGCGGCAATCTCGCCAAGAGCCATAGAGGGAATGTCCCCTACGCTCTCAAGGCACTCAATTTGCCTAACATTATAACGTATATCGACGTTGGCCACAGTAATTCGATGAATTGGGACCGTGAGCGCAACATCGCCGTCTAGGAGATCATAACCGCCTACGAAGCCGCCGGAAGCCCATCTCAGTTCAGGAGCTTTGCGACTAATGTAGCCAGTTTCAATTCCTGGTGAGTTATTTAGACACCCCAGGCTTATGGACGCGCATGGGGGAATTGCGGGACAAATTTGATACGCATCGAGGAATCTATTGGCCAGCGAGTTTGTCCCTGGTGACCATTCACAATATATTAGGCCGTAGAACGAGCAGCCATCCAAAGCAACACATGCGATCATGGACACCAGAAGGAGCGGCGTATTCGGGCTCAGGGAAAGCTGGGACGACTGGTGCAATGTCAACGGAGCCGGCTTGGGGATTACCTGGCTGACATCGCAGACTGGAGATGGAACAGTTGGCGCGTTCGTGTGGGTGAAGAATCCCAGGAGGGTCAGATGGCAGGAATGACCTGTTTGAGCTAGGTTATGGATGCATTCTGCGGGAGGATGATGCGCTTAAGCCTTCGCCAGCGGCAGGGCTGTGGTACCAAACCTATTTTGAGATGCTGGTCCGCAATGCTAATCCTTCGCTTTAACGCTAACCAACATCATCTTCGAGGGTATTTTAACCTCAGATTCCGACTCTGAACTACCTGTGAAGCGATCGAACAGTATTCAAGCGTCTCGTCGTCCGTTACGCTTACCCCTATTTCATTCCTTGGCCACTTCTTCTGCTAGATAGGTAGGCAGGTATCGAGAAGAGAGTCGGGGAACTCATATCTCGATAATATGTCGTTATTATTAGCTATTGTATTCGTCAAACCTCGTGGTTTAGAATCCGAAGTATAACCAAATTCTATCAAGGAAAGCAAAAGGCGTCAGAGCGACAGTGTCGGGGCATCAGGTTCCTAATCCGAGGGCAACCCATAAGGGTAGCAGTTATATAGCTGGTCGATAAAAGGAGTGTATCCTCCTTGTGCCGTGGACCTAGCCCTGGAAGATCATAGGCTTAAATAGTAGTCAATTTACACAACACGTAATAAGACAGGTGCTTGCTATCTCTTACTTCGTGCATACGCTCTCGTCCTGCAACCCCCTAAGCTGAGCTACCAACTTCCTGTCTATCATGAGCAGAAGACTGACCACGAGAAATTACCTTTATTGATTGCCCTGCTTTAGGCCATTGAGTGGCTCCTATTACAGTGAGAAAATCAAATCATGGGCACAACAAGTTGGTCAATTGCCATCTAATTTGGGTACCCCTCGAGGCACCAACTATCTCAGAGTCATACTGCCGAGACCTTTGACTCGTGAACATTAATTACAGATGGACACCACCTATTACGCAACCGTGCCGTTGTGCGGGCATTCTGCTCAAATACAAAGTATGCACCGCCTATCCATCTTGTGTAGTATCCTTGCCAAGCAGCTTGCTCGCATACAAGACAAGGATCAGATCAAATAGAATAAGGAAAAAAGTTGTGTAGACCCTCCTAGGTCTCAATCCCTCCTTCATGTATAATCTCCTTTCGTACGTGATCTCTTTATACCAGTCTGTATTCTTTTTCTCTCATCTATGTAGAGCGTGTCGCTCTAATCATCCACCAAGTCCGGACCGTCTATTAGAGTCTATGACCGGACTCGGCGAGCTCCACCAAATCGAGCTCCTCCGCCCAGACGACCACGCATCACACGTGTTTCAGCTGCATCGAGAATGTTTAAGGTACTCTGCCATACTGGGGCCACGCGAGTCTTAAGAAGGTCACGCGGAGTAAGACCCCTAATTTCTTCCGCCATAGGGTCGGCACCTCTACGAAGGAGCACCTTAATAGTCCGTTGTAGTGTAGTCTGACACGCTCCATACTCCCGACAGAGGGCATGAAGCGGTGTATCGAGGACGTTGTCGCGCACGTCAAGCCTTGCACCATTTGTAATGAAACGGTTCAAGATCCTAACGTCGGCGGGAGGATGATCCATGAGGCGGTAAATTGGAGTTTGGCCATTGGTGTCTGCCTTGTTGATGTCGACGCCAGCTTCTAATAAGACGTAAATCAACTTCTCGTAGCGGTTGCTGTTGTTGCACAATAAGTGCAAGGGGCTTTGAACTGCGGCATCTTCCCAGCACATGATGGAGGGGTTGCTACCAGCTTCAATCAGCTTCCGAATCATTCGCTCGGCGTGAGGAACGAGATGGTTTTCGTAGAGAAAGTTAACCTCATGACGAAGCAAGATATGGCCTCCTCCATAACTAGGCCAAGGTTGAAACTTCTTCAGACCTGAAGCGATCCGAAAGATGGGCGTGTGGCTAGTTAGGGGCTCGGTGGCTTTTGCATCGGCGCCAAGCTTTAGCAGTATCTTAAGTTTGCTATAGTTTAGATTAAGTTGATCCTGGTACTCTCTGTGGGAGATATCTCGTTGCTCAACCACGGGTTTGACCCTGAGCATTTGGAATAATGCCGTCGTGTCTCCGCTAGAAGGGTTCCATGATGGGGCGATTGCTCCCACGGGCATAGCCAGCTCGGGAAACTGGTCAATGTTGGCCCCGCGCTTGACGAGGAGACCAAGGCAATGTGCAAAGTCCCGGAGATGGAGAAGTTTGATTGCCCAATTGATGGGATACCATCGCAAACTGTGGCCGTGGAACAGTCTACCCGACGAAGATACTGGATCGATGTCGGCTAGGTTCACATCAGCGCCGGACCTGAGCAGCACTCGCAGCACAAGGTATGAACCATAGTAGATGGAGACCACCAGAGGAGTCACACCGAGACTGAGCGATGGGTTGAAGCCTATCGTGTGAAGTCCACGGTGACGTGCCTGGAATCTGTAGTTGGCCAAGTGGGGCGTAATAGCCAGGAGCTTCTTCAGAAGGGAATCACAATTCGCGAAACATGCCCACCAGAGGGCATGATGGTCTTGTAGAGAATCCTCCTTGTACATCAAAGGCGTCATGATATCATAAAGTTTTCTGCAAGTCTGGCCAAGATTACCCTTGTCACATTGAGGCAGGTACTGGCCAATGTGCAGGATTAGCTCGATAGGGACAACCTCGCTGATCAGGTTACGACGTTCGGTAACATGATTGCTGGGGCCAGTGACGTCATCGAAGGCGCGGTAATTGACCTGAGAGTTGTCGGAAGGTTCACGGCTGATCGGATAGTGATTGTTGGTACCGTTGCTACTGATTCCGGCCCCAGAGTAGGTGGAGGAAGGCGAAGAAGAAGCTATGTCAGACATAGTAGCCATCACGATACGAGTGACGTACTGTGAATGATCTTGGCTAAGAGGAAGGAGATAATGTAGTGACGTGACTGATTAAAGGTGTAACGGCCGAAGGAGCTCGCGTCTCGTCACGGCGTAAGAAAGTTGCCCGAGTGAGAAATCTAGAGGACGAAGGTTGAGATGGAAAGGAAATTGGGTTGCGGACAGGATGAAAGCAGTTGATAACCTTTGTTGTTGACGGTTGAGAAGAGGGGAAAGAACAAAATTCAGCGTCAACAGAGAAATCATTAAATAAGATAATCCAGAAACTCGGGGCGTTGGAATTGCAAAAAATACCCCTGCGGCACCTGGTCTCAGTGGCAGGTACGTTCCGTATCTGCCCCGGCAAACGGCATGGGAAGTCACGATAATTCCGGGCGGGAAGGCATCTGAGTAGGTACCTGCTTTCACATCGATGAATCGGCCAATCAGACGGGGAAATTAGCACAGACGTTGGAAACGCGTGTGTGCATCCTCTGACTCAGTGCACCTACTCCAGGCGCAACATGTTCAATGTTACTGAACACATTCCCCTTTAGATCTCCATAGGATATGACTTCAGGTATCTACCCGATGTACCCATTCACCGGAGCTTTGAACAGGCCCTTTCGCACTGGGTCCTGCCCTAGCTGTTACTAGTACCGTGCTTGAGCCTGCCACTATGCAACGGATGCTTGCTTGTGGCAGTTAATATTACCAAAGACCTTCACGCGTTAACGTTCTTTGGTGCGCCTGCCTTCCGAGCCCAGGCCCCTTGATCGCATTCATGAAAACATAACTAATTCCTAAACACCTAATTAACTTAATGGATCACCCTTCTAACTGTCAATTGCCATATTCCTTGTTGCCTTCTCAACCTTTGCTAAGAATATTGGCATAATGGAGAAGAATTCCCAGTAACAGCACAGCACTACTAGTGTTGAACATGTTCGTAAACGGGTTGTCCACCTCCAAGAAGTACCTCTAAAAACATCTCAAGCTCTTACAAGTTTTAAGACGCCATCTAGGTATCAATAAGAGCCCTGACCAATATTCCAGTCTACTGCCCGAGACTGCAGGTGAGCTGGATATGATACATTTTTCTCTATATTATTCTTTATGCTTTCATATAAAGAAATGAAGATATAACAGCAGCCTGCTTACATCTCAAGACGGCTTCAACTACACCCAGAACGAGACTCATAACCACGAAGCCCTAAGTCGTTGATAACATTACGGCATGCTAGCTTTGCTTAGTTGAGACAAACTCACTTTTAGTAACACGACACGAGCATTTGCAGAGGACACAGAACCCTTGAGCTAAAATATATTGCGGGTATCTTCACGGAATAAGGTGAAAGGAAAGATGCCTACAGAAGACTCTTCACAAGTAAATATCAAATTTAAAAGAGGCAGACATAAGAAGCAGACGTAAATGGGAAAGCATAATATCTATTCGAGGAAAAGACCTAGATGAAGTCCCCTTAGACTAATGTCTACGCTAGCTGGGAGGAGGCGCCCAATGCTTACAAGTTGGAGCATCACCAATAAAAATTTCTAAAGCTCTTTCAGTCTATACCTGATATAACATCGGACAAATGGGTAACTTCGCTGTGATTTCGCTGGTGGTACGGCGGGTTCTTCACCTTTCCCCCGGAATATCCCTGACGAAATTCACATCGTCATCGTGCCCAATCTTAAGAATACGGCAAACATATCCTTTTTTCCCAATGCTTTACCCATGCTTTCTTTAAACTCGATTCATCGACACCTGACAAGCCAGTTGAACATACCCATACCACATCATAGTAGAATGGGGATTGGGTTTTTATGTAGAAGGGTGATACAATACGAGAGGGCGGGCAACTGTCGTGAAGCGAATATTACAAGTTTTGTGATTCTATTCCTCAATAAGAGAGCCAATTCTACTTATCAGTGATACCAAATACCTAGGTAACGGTGGCTCTGTCACCTTTCCCGTGACATGTCTTAGTTGATATTTCAAGTGCCTCTTAAACGTTCATTACATAAGCTCAGCCACACTCACCAGCCACAAGCCAAATTGCAGGCATGCTGACAGGGGTATCCGATTAGGTACACGTACGGAATAAAAGTGGAGAGCACAACGTCACTCAAGTTGCGGCCCTGTTCCCCAGCAGAAACATCGCCAAGCGTCGAGGTGGGAATTATTGGCAAGCGTCTCTAATAAGCCCGTATCGAGGCCTTCCATCTTAGGAAGCCCTTGAGCGAATATTTCCTACCAGAACGGCGTCTACGTTAAAATTATTAAAATCTACGATATCACGAACACCGAACCGGCTTTCTCAGCGTGTGATTTATTACCTAGTTAGATGCCTCTAAAGCGTCGCTCACTCTAGGCGACTACCAACGACTTCCCCAGCCCATTCGCAATCTATTTATTGCTTCTGAGCTGAGAGCTGGGAATGAAAGAGGAGCAAGAGTTGGTGGGCAGACCAAGCACACCGTATCGCGACACGTTTCCCGGGTTGCCTAAAGCCGTAATCGCGGCCCGTCGTCAGTCATGATTGGCACGTCTCTACCAGAATACATCTTTATCCGTCTATGCATATTCCTAGTGCAGTATACGACGCCGTTGTGCATAGCATGTCTAGCCCTCTTGGCGGCGGCCCGCGGGAACTGGACAGCAGCGCTGTCCCATCCCCTCGGCATAGTGCTGGCCGGCTTTTGCGTTGCTGATGCGCTGTACGCCGTCCTCGCCTACATCCCGCACAATCGGCGGCTAAAGGAGGAAGCGAAGCACCCACCGCCGCTAACACGTGAGGAGCGTCGCATGCTCTTCCAGCGTTGCTTCGTCAACGTACCTGACGCCCGGTGCTATCTCCAGATGTGGTTCCTTGGCGCGGATGAATCCGAAATACGACGAGATAACGTGCGCGACTTCATCCTTTGGGCCTTCTTTGACAGATGGCCTGGTCAAGAGTCCGAAGAAGATGATGCAGAACTAGACGAATACATAGAAGATATCGAGAAGCTTCTGGGCCGGAGGTTAGAGCCCGGAAGAGGAAAGGCCGAGGGCCTCCGACTGACGTTGGACGAAGTAGAAACCCGATATAGAAGTATTGCGTGGTATTTGGTAGTGGGCATGGTCGACCTTGTGTCACATTTGCAGCTAGCGCGGAACGGGTTTGATTACCATGCCCAGTCGCCGTCCACAATGCTGTCCATTATTCCTCCACGCTTACAAGATCTATTCACCCATAGGTATTCTGCGTCTGGAGGGCTCAGCTACTGGCACCGCCCGCACACTGCAACCAACAAGCTGCCAGTTTTGTTCCTGCACGGCATCGGGATTGGCCTCTACACGTACGTGCCGTTCCTCACGCGACTCAACTCGGAGTCGGAGGATGAACACGGGCAGGGTCAGATTGGAATCATCGCGATCGAGATCCTCCCGATTTCGTTCAGACTCACGAGAGCGCCGCTGAGGAGGCCCGAGTTCCTGAGGCAGATTGCTACGATCTTGGATGTGCACGGGTGGGACAGGTTCGTGTTGGTCTCCCATTCGTACGGCTCTGCCTTGGCAAGTCACATGCTGCGTTCGGAAGACCTAGCCGACAGGATTGCTTCAGTAGTCCTCATCGATCCCGTGACTATTCTATTGCATCTACCAAATGTAGCATACAATTTTACCAGACGCAGGCCTAGGGCGGCTAACGAGTGGCAATTATGGTATTTTGCGAGTATGGATCCTGGGGTAGCGTATTGCCTGGGCCGATTTTTCTTCTGGAAGGACAATATTGTCTGGAAGGAGGAGCTAGTGGGAACGACGAGGGGTCCATCTGCAGAAGTGGTTGGTGTGGGTGGTCAGGGGGGCCGGGCAACTGCGAGACCGCAGAGAAAGGTGGCGGTGTGTCTCGCGGAACGAGATTTAATCGTCGATACGCAGATGGTTGCCCAATACTTGAGCGCTGATGGCGATGGATGGGTCGCCCCCAACCCTGCAGATAGAGGAGACGATAGCTCTAGAGGGTGGCCTATGGAACAGGACGGACGGGGCAATGGTTATCTCACACGCGACGGGATTGAGCTTTTGTGGTTTAAGGGACTGGACCACGCCCAAGCATTTGATACCGAGGAGAACCAGGACAGACTTATTAGCGTCATACGCCGTCACTGCGCAGTATAGATGTACATTCCTGGCAGTGCCGTCGATCTGTCCTGTTCACATGGGTATCGAAACTTGGGTGACCGCGCAACCACAACCCTCCCAACGTGGCCCTATGCATCCAGGACCGCCGAGCTTACAGCATGTTAAGGCCGCTAACGACCATACTAATCGATTGAATCGGCCTTGGCTTCGTCGCCTCCCCAGCCCGTAAGGTAGACCACAACAGGTTCCGGTCCGCTACGGATCAAGATCCAGACGACTTTCTCATCAGTCTCGTTTATTTCTTGATGCTCTGTCCATGGCGGGATGAATGCGAAGTCACCTGGCGACAGCTCATGTCTCTTGGGTTCCTCGTCAGCGCCAGAGCTGGTTACTAATCTATTACCTGTCAGCTCTTCCCCACGGACCCTAGATTTCATAGCCTATCACAAGAGAGAGGAAAGGTAGGGTAGCAGGAAATGCATTAGAACATCAAGACATACTGTAGAGAGGTTAGCGTCAATGAAGCACAACAGATAATAGATATCTAGAAATAAACTTGGAGAAGACACCGTATTATGTGGAAACTTGGCGTGTTCTCATACGTACCATGCCAGTGCCTGAAGCAGCGTAGATAATAGTCTCTTGGCAGTGTTAAACGCAATTTCTTCTTGATTGTTCGAAGCTGGATCGAAACTCACCTTGTTCGCCATGGTGATGTACAGCCGAGGAGCAATGAGGTTGGGCTATTAGGACTATTGACGGTGTTACTAACTATGAGGCTGGCACTGTGCAACTGAGAACCAACTCCTCGGACAAAAGCAGGTATGTTCCTTATGGTAACATTGCACTCATGTCCGAAAGCAACACATATACCAAGGAGGAGTGTCAGGAGCGTTTCAAGGGTGGGAGAAAGGTAGCTATCTTACCTGTAGCGCACATCCTATCACTCTTGCCGATCACGGCTCCTTGACGGATCATTGGCGCATCCTTCCCGTCTCTTTGAGCCTCAAGGTCGGAAGCTTTAGTTATTTGAACTTCGGACGGCATGATCATCGGAAGTATATCCGGAAGTAGAGAGAAGAATCCTGACATGACGCCTATGAAAGTTGGGAGGAAGCACATACGTATTGTACGAAGGAGGATGGATTGGGAAGTCTATGACGAAGTTGGAAAATGAGGGAAAAAAAAAGGATGGACAATCACTGATGTTTGAGGCTTCGGTTGACACAACTAGCTGCTGAAATCAAGGTCGCGGACAGATATAATTAATGAGCATGGAGCTAGTGAAAGTGAAGTTGTTTGAATATATTCTCCATCCCATCTCCCTTGTATGATGTTGGGTTTACCTCAGCGGCTTGACTGCAGCCAACTAGGCTTGGTAGGATTAGGAAGGACGCAGGCAAAGTGGCCCGTGCATCTTGGTAAAAAAGTGGACCACATCGACTCCACTTAGGAGCTGCTTCGCGAGCAAAATGATGATTATTTCGTGGAGACACGACATTTACACGACGTAGGTCTAGTAAATCTAGTAGATACTTGAATATTGAGAAGTAAGCAGATTCTTACACGTGTGTATCTGTAATTGTGTCCATATTTTTATGGCTACTAAGGCTGACCAATGGTTCACATTCAAAGAGTCTAAGTATTTGTGAAGTCTCTCGGGGCTACATCAGGTTGATGATTCATCCGCACATGTGGCTGGGTATGGTGAATACCTGTCAAGACTGAATATGTAACTGAATGGAGACATCATTCGGTTCACCTTGGCCCGAGATACCATATTATGTACCTAGATAGACCACCCCTGGTGTCTTTGCAACTTTTCCCATGCATATCACGATCGTGAACGAGTCTTAATCATTCTGGCCGTATAAGTACGGCGTTTCAATACTTCATATTCTATTGCAATAAATGGTTGGAACGAAAAAAAGCGCTTCAACAGGAGCTCGTGTTTGGAAGAGGCTGCTTGGAATACTAGTCGTAAGGTAGAGGCGGATAATAGAGGTCGTCATTCCCGCTGGCTACCTAGAGCCAGAAATTTCTTACATGGCCTAAGTTGAGATGATTTGATTTCGACCCACGAACACCCCAACTGTCTAGCCTCATGTCTCCCACCTCGACGCCATTCGTCAAAGAGGGAAGCCTTCGGGACCCGGCAGCCACATCCACTACATGCACAGACCTTGAACCAATGCCGATATCAGGTGGACCACTTGCCCAGGGCTCGTGAGCGGTTCCGTGGTCTTGGGCTTCAGCACTTGCTGGATCCTAGAGGGGTGCCTAACAGGACATCTGTGCCCGGTAAACAACTTCATTATGATTTCTCGACGCTTGGCATGATTGGGGATGTTAGTTCCGCCAAGTACGTAGTTGGAAGACAGCGGAAAGGCGGAAGGATCGCGGTATGCTCAATTCGCACGGACAACACATGAGCTTCAAACCTCATACAGTCCACAGTTGTACTAGTAATCAGGTAGGCTCGAAGAGGAAGCTCACAAGTTCGGCCGGCCACGACAGAAATAGAAGCGGCTCTCCAAAACTGGAACTCCAATGAAGAATGCCCTGTTTTTGATATTAGATGACTGCCGATGGTATCACGGGAACGGATCTCCGTGGGCGAATTGAAGTTCCGATCTTTGTTGGCACTCCTGATAACGGATGGCGTCGCATTCGCGTCCGTGCCCAGGTAAACGAGCAGGGGATCTGAAGCCCCGAAGATGCGCAGATGACCAAGCGTTGTGCCATATTGCGCCAGACAAGCCTGGTAAGTCAACAACGCAAGTCCGTCCTGCATGCGGGCGAGGTCGCGTTCTGCAAACGTCGGAGACCTTTCTAGCATTGGTGATGGTAACGTTCTGGCCTTGGTAAATATAGCATGCATGCCAAGACATCGCGCCGATCTCGAATACCCAAGACTTGTGCGGTATAAGAATCCAATCGGTCTATTGAGGCATCTACAAGTATTTATGAGACATCCTCGGCTTCACCCTAGATCTGTAGGTAGCCAAGAGCCTCTCCTCCAGGGACATGCATGGTAATATCGAGAAATATAGACGGGTAAATGTCTGCGTGAAAAGAATCCTTACATGGGCAGCCAGAAGGGAAGGCGGTTGTCCAGAGAGTGTCATTTTATAGCATTACAAGGTACGAGGAGTCTTATGATTGGCCTAATGATGCCGGCCGAGCATACGGAGGGTGGCTCTTTCGGCTCTTCTTCCTTTTGAAATCAGCGCATCAATCCTAGGGCTATCGAAGAATACAGTCAAGACAGTCAACTAGTCCTAACTGACTACACTGGTATTGTAATTGTAGATGCGATCTCTTCAGGTTGATAATCCCGGGATCGATGTATCATTAGGCGTAGCGTACTAAATTGGATCTGTAATCCGAGAATTACCGGTCTGCTTCTTGCAACCCCTGGCTTTTTCCCATGACAGGAATGGGCAGCCGTTCCAATGGGACCCAGGTACTCTGCAAGGTTAGATATTCACGAAGCGGAAGTACGTAGTTATTAGGCGGTAGACCCGGTTGCAAGGCATGGGGTTAGCTACCTAGGTTAGGAGGTAGGTACCTTGGGTACTGTACCGGTGGACTGGAGGACTACGTCCAGCTCACATCTTGAAGTTACACTCGAACGGGGATGTTGGTATGTGGTGTGATAGGGCCATCAACTGTGATACACCGTACGATTCCTTCGTCACAAGTTTGCTGTGCTTCGGTTTGAGACATCCGGTGGAAGAAAGAGATGAAGCGAGAGGACGCATGATTTATTGGTTGTGCCGCATAAGGATGTTGAAGATTTCGTGATGAGGAAGATGAGATTGTCTCAGTATTTACCTTAGGTAACGTATTAGGGAAGAGTTAACTGTAAAGGGCGAAAATTACAGCAATAAGGTTTGCGGCTATAGCGCATATATTCCCTGCAATAGCGACGTGTAGTAGCCTGGAATTTTACTGATAGGGTACCTGGGTACCTAAGGTTGCTGATTAGGGAGTTCTGGGAGTCTGATCATAAGCCTAAAGTTGGGGACCTTCCCGTCCCAATCCGGTGGGTCGTAGATGCAGCCAACAAGGTGATACCGAATAGAAGCAGCAACCTAGAAGACGACTAATAAGTACCAGAATTGTCAGGACAGGCTCAGTTCTGACACTTTCAACCACTTCTAAGCCCATCCATGGATCGCACAGAGAATGCTGATAGTGGATGTATGAATACCGATTAGGTACGGCATGGTATTTCACGTCTACACTAGTGTTGATAACCCACTGTTAACCCTCTTTTTGAGCTCTTTTTCAACACTGACACGCTACCATCCGGGCCCCAAGCAGGCCCAGCAGCCACAACCGCCCCCGGAAGGCCTTCAATCAAATCAGTGATTTTGCCAATTCCAAATCCTGCTATTGGTCGCTACCGCAGGTTGTGTCCACTTCCCGTACGGACCAGCCGTTGCAACTAATGTAGGGTCCGAAACTGAAATACCAGACTTAGGTACCGTCATTATGATAACGAAGATTATCTTCCACTAATTCTTAACCATTAAACAGTACATATCCAACCCCCTTCGAGTCTACGCGATTTGGGCCTGGCGTTGTCAGCGTCTATAACGGACCAAGGAGAATAAATTTAACCAAGATTATTCGCGATTCGATCTCGTCTAAATCTGTCCTCTCCACAACTGACTCAGGGCTTACCCCTTCTAAATATCTCCACCACGTGGCCCCCGACCCTTGTCAATTTGGATCCTTCGAAACCCCAACTCTTCGCTTGTGTGACTACGCTTGGGTCCCGCTGCGGACGCCATAGAAAATGGCTGAGGAAGGGCGAGGCCGCGTCTGGCACACAAAGTCTACGACTGCCTCGTCGGACGATGCCGGCTCTAGCACTGCTACCCCTAGAAATGACGAGGCATCAAGATCGGGATCTTCAGGGTTTAAGACTGGCACCATAAATGTCCACAATCCCGCCGTCAGCTATGGAAGAATAGACCCCGAAATCGAAGAAAATGTACTCCTTGTTAAATCCGTCCCTGTCGAGATACCGCAGTTAGATCACCGCAAAGAGCTCGGCTGCGATTCGGACGACGACGACCCCGACGTCCCTGGAAAACGAAGAAGTACAAGTGCAGCAAGTCGAGGTTCGTGGATTCATGTCTCCATCCCGCAAACCGCAGCCACGTCCCGCTCGGCTTTGTTAACACGGGAGCGTCGGATTCCAAGACCTTTTTAACTGATACTTTGAATTCTAGACTTGAGCTCTGCCCATTCATCTCCGAGTAGTTCCACTGATACGAGTCCCCTCCTTGATCTCCCTTCCGAACTAATCGATGCCATACTCGCTTGGCTGAGTCCTCTCGAGTTAACTGCTGTCTCCCTCGCCTGTCGTAAGCTGCGCAATCACGCCTATTCTGAAACGCAATGGAAACGCCACGTGTTATCGAATCTCCCGGGAAACCGCATCACCTCCCCGTACCCATGCAAAAGCTGGCGCGATCTCTACATATCGCACGATCCGTGTTGGTTTCTAACAAAGCATAAACTGTGGTTTTGTGATCGCGAGTTGACGGGTCAAATGATCATTGTTCGGTATGATGAGCGGCGAGGTTGTATTGAAGGCTACCAGCTTGTTGCGACGCGAAGTAAAGAGGGTAGCGAGCCGTGGCTTGCTGACAAAGATGTACACATTCACCACTTCGAGGCAACAGTCAAGCTACATCTCGACAAACCTATCTTACAGCTCAATGTCGACAGCCTGGAGAACCTACTCCGAGAAAAGTCGTCATCTCTAGCTTTCCGGCGTTTCTTTTCGGAACAGCCGATGCGCATTAGTAACGGGACGGATCCACGTTTTACTAACTTCCTCCTCGCGAAGCCGCTCAGCAAACAAGCTCTAGCAGGTCGGATGGCGAACGATTTCCCTCACGGGTACGTCTGGCCCCCGCCAGCTGTTCCTGCTCGCCATCGCGTAACAGGTCAGCCGGCAGGGGTCCACCCGCTGGCGACATCCATAGATTACACGAGGTCGACTGCGGCAATGTGGCAACCGCGCAACCGGTCAGAAGTATCTGATCAAATTTTCCGCATTAGGCAATGGATGGAGATGGGACCGCCAACTATGGGTGTCCATATTGCCGAGGAGGTAGTGACGTACTCAACCCTCGACCCTGTTCTGTATACACCAACGGCCGAGAAGCCCTGGAGAGGGATATGGGTTGGCGACTATAGTGGACATGGTTGCGAGTTCTTGTTAGTCAACCAACCCGATGATGCCGAAGAGAACGAGAAACCGCTTACGCGGCTCGAGAGTGAGACAGAGGCAGAATTCCAAGAGCGTTTCTTGCACAAGCGGGTTTATCGTGGCAGGTTAGAGGCAATCAAGTTGACCGGTGATGCCAATGTGCCAAGAGGCGAGTATACCTTCGTTGCTGATGATCTGGGTGAAGACGGATTCATGGGTACAGCTCGGGAGCCGCCTTTCGAGGGTGCCCGAGTAGTTAAGAGCAAGGGCCACATTGCCCACATGGGGTTCTATAATGGTGAGTTTCAACCCTCGGATTACATGGTCTTCTCAACTAACCCCCATGTAGACCGGTACATCGAATCGCAACTCTTACTGCTATCATATAATCGCCTGGCGCAATATTGGGTCGGCTTCGGCCACATTAGCTTCTTCGAGAGGGTCGATATTGACCAATTCCTCGTACCCAAATAGTACCCAACTTTGCCTCCAACGTATATATACCTATTTTACGTACATAGAATTTCGGGAAACATATTTGATAACTTTTCACGCTTCAACTCGCTGCACTTATGTGGCTAGATAAGGCCATCTCATTCTCCCCCCTTCGACATAAGTGTGGTTAGTTATCTTTCAAGGAATTCGAAGTTGATTAAAGAGAATATTCCAACTCGAGGACTTAGGCCGTCTCCAAGGCAAGACAAAAAGAAGACCGGCTGCACGGTAGATCTCGCCAGGACGATCTTGAACAGAGCAGTAATGCAGATATTACGTTGATACATGTTTATGATATGCGACTTCGTATTTAATAGCCATTGAAATCATTGAATCATTGAAGGAGAGAGCTATAGCGGCAATAGCATCTTTTCCGAAAGCGTCGGCGCCTCGGATTGCCAATGACTCCATCAAACAAGCTGTGGCCCGTGCTCGGGGACCCTGCAGACGGTCTGACGGTCTGACAGTGTGACTGGCAGACGTCATCACCATCCAAATTTGAAACCCGACATGCCTTGAATAATACATGTACTTCAATCTTCAAGGTACAAAGAAGCCTCAAATTTTCAAACCTTCTTGTACTATATTCGTCCTGTTCTTCGAAACCTTTGTGTCCTATATCGTTACCAGACCTAAGCTTCCCAACTTTATCTTCATCATAGATCTAACTACCCTACGTATTTTAGGTAGCTTAATCCTTTACTTCTCGCGGCAAATAAGCCCCAGAATTCTTCAAGGTTTAAGGACCAGCTTTGAACGCTCTTCCCGCACGATACCAGAATCGGCTCAATTTATTAAGCCAAGCAGTGCTCTTCAAACGGATCATTAGCCCTGGACTGCTGTAGAAGGCCAATTACGGTCTCGAAGACTTGGTATAGGCCTCTGGTGAGACTTACCGATGGCGGAGAAATACATCATTCGGGTAACTGCCGGACCCGACTACGACCTGGATCGGCATGTTGTGGTCCCGGTCAACTCGCACGAGCCAGTCAACATCGGCAGTGACTTGGTCGACGCTGAGCTCAACGTCCGCGTGCAAAACTATCGTGGGCTGCCGAGAAATTCACCGGCAACATCTCCATACTTCTCACTCGAGCCTCATGCTACCAACAAGGACCAGTACAGCATAGCAATCCGCTTCACGCCCAAGAAGCCCGCTCGAAGCTCTAGTTCTAGGACATCTTCTGCCGACCCATCTAGGTCGTCATCAAAGTCGAGGCAGTCTGAAATTCCTTCATCTTCCGAGTCATCATCTCTCCCGCCTAGCGAGGAGGACTCTGATGAAGAGTCAGTAAAAGGTATCTCAGGAGAGGACCTCCAATTTGGCAACGACTTTGACCACCCCATCCGTGACCGCCTCCCACCTGGTTTCAGCTATGCTATGAACATTGTGAAGTGGTGGATCGACCCTGGCCTAGACGGCGATGCATACGCTGATCAGCCTTACCTCTATGGACCTGCCTTATCATCTTTTAACGCCATACACGTGGGCCAAGGGGAAGTTGACCCGGGAAAGGGCGGGTTATGGTTCGAAGAGGGCGGTGACGAAGATGGCTTGAAGAAACGGCAAGATCTCGGTGCGCCAGCGATGGCGAAGGATCGTATGAAATGGGCATTAAAACCCGCCAACAAGAGCAAGTGGGTATTCCAATACGGCAAGACATATTGCCTCGACTTCTTCAATCCATATCTAGATTTCAACGAGTTCAGCCTGCGCTTGCCGGGCTTCACTCTGCCTATTATGAAATACTGGGATGGCCAGAGTCTACGGTGAGCATAGCCTAAACTCCTATCTTCTAATTTTTCCCTCTCTCCAATCCATTCCGTTGGGTTCGCCCTTTCTCATTGCGTCGTTTTGCCGCATCTAGGTCCAAGCCGAAGCGCTCACACACCCTTAGATATGTGCTTCGGAACCGGTCAACGGACGAGACGTACCTGGTCATTGTGTTCACGCTCTACCGAAAGGAGGATATCAACGAGGATGGGTCACTCAAGCCAGCCGCACTAGAAGCGACCAAGCAGGACAAGGAGATGGCGAAGGAGTCTGGAAGAGTAGCGGCGGAGACCGAGGATGTGAGTAAAAACGAGGACTACCAAGAGGCTGGAAAGAAGTTTGAGAAACTCGACGTCAGTGATGAGGCTAGAGGCGAAGAGACACCAGACGATGGCGTAGATTAGACTGGACATGGGCCGTCCAGAATCAATAGAATCGAGCTAGTGAAATCGCAAGCTAAGAATAGCATGCTCCGGTGAAATTTCGTATGAGTTCCAGGTCCACAAGTCCACACGCTTCGGCGAGGAGTCATCGCTTCGAACATAACTGGTCGAGGCGTATGTCGACCAAGTCCTCTGCCTGATCGATGAGAGGCACCAATGGTAGCCAATCTGCTGCGTCTTAGAGCGCTGGCTTCGATAACGGTCCGGGAAACAGCGGAAAATTACCTCGTTGGAATACGAAATACAGGCTGTGATCTAGTCAGCGGGATGACGCTTGGAAAGGAAGAAACACAAGCATCACCTGCTTATGGTACTCCATTGTAGCGATTTACTTGTGCTTAGCTTTGACGAGCCGGCGTTTTTATTGGATACAATAATTGATTGAAGAAGGGATGATAGCTTAGACTCTGGTTTAGATTCAGAAGCTGCGAGGTTATTGCATCGAAAATAAGGAGTCCACACACTTGCCTGAGAACTGTTTCAATATTGACGGGCTTTTCTCCTCGAAAGTATATTAATGATAAATATAAATGTACAAACGTTGAACATTATTTACGGAGCTGGCAATCATTTTCAAGCCTCTGGATCCTGAGAGGACGGCGTACCGTTATCTAATCGAAGAGCAATCCATCGCCAGCCAGTAGTCTACCTATGTACCTAGCCAGCTCCTATGTCAGACCTTCTTAGACACCGCCTACTTGACGGATTTAATCTTGCCGCTTATTGTCATGGGCATTCTCAACCTGGACAACGTCGCCATGTCTGGCCTTGTCATGCACAAGCTCGACATCGATAGCAGTAGCCGTTGCGCCGAACACTGCAAGTGAAGTCAGTGACTGCCAATCGCGCTGGGAAACTTTTCGGTGTCGACACTTACAACCCTCCATTTCTTCGAGGGACTTGCCCTTGGTCTCTTTGACGAAGAACCATGCGAAGACGACAAGCGAATAATTGAAAATGCAGAACATGAGGAAAGTTCGCCATCCTAAGTTCTCGACGGCGTGGGGTGTGACCTGGGAGAACACGAAGTTAAATAACCACTGCGTCGAGGTTCCGATAGCAACTCCGGCCTCACGGATACGACTCGGGAAGATCTCCGACATATAGACCTGAGGGCTGTAATTAGTTTCGACCTATGATTCCTGGAGGTAGCTACGCTTACCCATGGCACCGGACCCCATGAAATGTTGTAGCTCATGGCTTCCAAATAAATCATCGTTATAGAAGCGATGCTGGTAGATGTAAGGGAAGAGCTAGCTGAGGGAGGATGGGTCGCGGTGAGGACAGCAATGATAAGCATATAAGTGCCCATGAGGAACGCGCCACCGAGAAGAGATCCGCGTCGACCGATGCGCTCAACTAGGAAGAGTAGGAAGAACAGGCACGAGATGACTTTAACGACACCGAAGAAGCCCGTGATCAAGAGGTTGTTTTGGCCCGCTCCGACAGCAGCGAAGACCTGGGGCGCGTCTAGAAGTCGTTAGACACTTCAATTCCCTGATAAAGCTAAGGGAGAAATGAGATGCGGGAAGTGTGTTGTGATAGAATGGGCACACTCACAATATGCCAGGGATGTGTTGCCGGTAAGTTGTACACCTAGAACAGTGCTGGATTAGAATGAAGATCATAATCTGGTGAGTTGAGTGGAGAGACATGCCAATCTGGAGAGCGATAACGAGGAAGACTCGCATGCGATTGACTGGTAGGATGAGTTCCTTCCAAGTGACACCGTTAGTGATGCGTTCCTCTTCTTCGATGCTGGCCAAAATTTCGGCGAACCTGTTTGACATTTAGTCAGCACAACTTGGTCTTCTACTTCACGCTCTCGCGAATAGGTGACCACTCACTCCTCATCGACCTCAAGGCTCGTGCCTCCCCTAATCCAGGCGAGCGATTTCATCGCGTCCTCCTTTCTTCCTTTCTTAGCAAGCCATCGAGGACTCTCCTTCGTGAGTAACATCCCAAGTCCTAGAATACCGCCTGGTGCAAGCTGAAGACCAACTGGGATTTGCCACTGAGCTGTCGATGGCTTCATGTGCGTCGATACGGCGTAGTCGATCCAGTACGAAGTCATGACGCCCAAGGTAAAAAAGAATTGGAACATGCTGCCTAGCATACCACGGATATTCTTAGGTGCCATCTCGGCCGAATACATAGGGATGACTACCGTCGCCATACCGACGCCAATACCGCTTACGACGCGAGCAGCGTAGAAAGCGCCTAGGGAGTGTGTGTTGACAGTCTGCACAATAGCGCCGATACAGAAAATTGTTGAAGCCAGTACGAGGGACATGCGGCGACCGAATCTTGCTGTGAAGGGCCATATGAAGAAACATGAGAAGAATGCTGTCGGGTGAGTATGCGTGTTAGACCCCGTATTCTGTCTAAGGATACGATTCAAGATGTAGCATACCTCCAGCTTGCAGTAGACTTGTCGAATTCGAGGCGACGGTAGCCTTTTGGCCTACTTCATATCTGAAGTCTATTTGGAAACTCGAGAAAGTAAGGATACCGCCGACAATGCCAGTATCATAAGCAAACAAGAAAGACCCGACGCAGCAGAGTGAGACTAGATACACAGCCCTGAAAGTGCCTAGAGCCTTCGACATTCTGGATGCTTATTCAAATAATGTTAAATACCTAAAGCGAAGATTTGGAGGGTTCTGCTATGATCGAGACAATTTAAGGAACCGACGTAGAGCTTGAGGGAGGACGCGCGTGCTTATTATGTTCTTCCAGAACGCAAGTAAGGGTAACACAGGAAACCAGGCGCCACTCTTTGCAACCAAGTCGATTCAGACAAGTTGTGTGGATAAATCGATTCGATCGAGCCGCGTTTACACCATCGTGCTGGTCTATTTCAAGTTGCGGCCAATGTCTAACCTCTCTGCTTCCTCGACTTGAGTGAGATCTTGATGGCTTACCTACTACCCCATGGGGGAGGCGGAGACGGGACCCCTGATGCTTGGCAAGATCCCTGCTTCCCCACGACTCGACGGAGGCTTGAGCTGCATTGATTTCTCTTGAGAACCCAGGCAATTTGGAAAGCTGTAAGACAGGATGGTATGTTAGGTTAATGGAGTGGACCTCTTTGAAGTAGTTCGTCTTAGATCGCTATAGATCCCGGTGCGATGCAGGAGTTTCGTCGATAAATTCATTCCAAGTCCGTGGATTTCGGTTGTCGGTCGGAGAGCTGAATTTGTGGCCAGGTACAAGTGAAAGTCCCATCGTGGAGAGCTCTAAACCACATTTAGCAATAGAGTCCGACTACCGACTAGATGCTCGGTAGTCGGATAGCCTGCTCCACAGACTTGCTCCGAACGTGAGTGACTTGATAGGTCATGGCGTGTCAGAATCGTTGCTTAGCACCCATCAGCAATGACTACTTAGATGGTGACCCTAACATTGTGCATAGAGCTCCAGCAGAAGAAGCTGTGGCTGGCTCTAATGCAGTAGATGGTTCGACTCGTTCTATGGTTTGACCGAGGGGTCAGGAGGAGTGGGTTACCTCTCATGCTTGGAGCTATTTTACTTCTCCTATAGAACCGGGCCCTAAAGCTCAACTATTTCACTTGGATATAGTAACTTCTTTCTCTCTTCTTCACCCTCTTCTAAGACTGCTTTGCTCTGCTAGACAAGTGACTGCGATTCAAGTCTGAGTTAGAGGCGCTGCCATGGATTCCCAAAGACCCAACATTATCTTCATTATGGCCGATGACCATGCCTCCAAGGCAATAAGTTGCTACGGCGCTGGCATCAACCATACTCCAAATATCGACCGGCTGGCTTCCGAGGGCATGAAGTTCAATCACTGTTATGTGACAAATTCAATTTGTACGCCCTCGCGTGCAGCTATCTTGACAGGCACGCACAACCATGTCAATGGGGTGATGACTTTAAACGACAACATTAACAAGCACTTGCCTAATGTTGCCAAGCACCTTCGGACTGGGGGTTACAGAACTGCAATGGTTGGGAAATGGCACATGGGCGAAGGCCCAGCACACGAGCCTACGGGCTTTGACTATTGGTCTGTCCTACCTGGCCAAGGCGACTATTGGGACCCCGAATTCATCGACCCGCAAGGCGAGCACGTCGAACCTGGATACGTGACAGATATCATAACCGATAAATGCTTGAACTTTATTAGCGAAACTCGCGAAAGCGGCAAGCCTTTCTTTGTCATGTGCCATCACAAGGCTCCTCACCGATCATGGGAATGTGATGATAAGCACAAACATCTATACGCCGATAAGCCCATACGAGTCCCCGAGACCTTTACGGACGACTATAAGAACCGAGCGAAAGCGGCCAAGGTAGCCAAGATGCGTGTTGCCGAGGATTTGACCTATCAAGACCTCGGACTTGTTCAACCAGATGGCGGAAGCCGGGTGGGCGAGCGCGTAGTTCAAGAGTCCGGCTCAAGCCAACGCAAGATACCAGTCGACGCCACGAGATTGATTGACAAAGAAGACGGTACTGTGTTTACCTTTAAGAGCCGGGGCGAGCTAGCCGAGTTCAAGTTTCAGCGCTATATGCAGCGATATCTGCGAGTCATCCAATCAGTCGATGATAACGTCGGACGGATACTGGACTATCTCGATCAGAATGGCCTCACAGCTAACACCATCGTCATATACACGTCGGATCAGGGCTTCTTCCTCGGAGAACACGGCTGGTTTGACAAGCGCTTCATGTACGAAGAGTCGTTCCAGATGCCATTCTTGATCCGATATCCCGCTGAGATTGCGAAAGGTTCCGTCTGCAATGATATCATCTGCAATGTCGACTTTGCGCCGACGTGGCTTGACTTCGCTAAATTGCCAATGCCCAACTACATGCAGGGCGTATCATTCCGCGAGCTGTTGCGAGGAAAGACGCCGGCGGACTGGCAACAAGTCGCGTATCATCGCTACTGGATGCACAATGATATTATCCACGAGGCGAGAGCTCACTACGGCGTGCGTGATCAGAGGTATAAGCTGATTTATTGGTACAACGAGGCCCTGGGCGTGGCTGGTGCAAGGCCGGGAGCCGAAGACGAGAAGGAATGGGAGCTATTTGATTGTGAACGCGACCCATTAGAGTTGTTCAACGTATATCACGAGCCAGAGTATCAGCAGATTGTCAAGGATATGACACGCATGCTAGAGAAGAAGATGCAAGAAATTGGCGATGAGCCGGTTCATCGTCCACTGACCATTGGAAACTAGGCCAATATTTCGAACAGGTCGTAGCGAACATTGTCTGAATAGAGTTAATAGTGCTTTAATAATTAAATGATTCGGACAAGTAATGGGCGATATGAAAGGGCCATGTTCCAGTCTCAGGGAAAGACGAAGACGAAGATGGTCAAGAATTAATTGCCTACAGTGTACAGTGGTACAGTGGGCCTGCAATCGTCGAAGCTCGTCTAATGTAAATAACGTATTACGTAATGTTCGTAAATATGGATATATCAATATCACAGTACCAAGGCTTAGTCATCATTCATTCCAAGAGGCTATGTAAAAAAAGGGGGAGCCTTCCCCGCTACGGGATCTTAATCTCAATTCGGGTTTCTGCTCATAATCACCATCCGCGACGTATATCACACTATAAACTTGTTGAAAGAAGCTCAACGATGTAAATGTAGTATATTAAAACCATGAGGAGTTCATGTCTTATCGTCTCCACTAATATGTCAACGCGTTTATTCCGAAGCCCCAAACCGAAGACAATTTCGTGAACTGGAAGGGGACCAGCCATGACCGCTAGGGGGACGTCCAAGTGAGATGGAGACGTATGTGAGCTGTTTCAATACAGCAAGATCGCCATCCGTTCCGGGGCCCTGCATCCAGTGTCGACATCGCAAGGTAAGACGATTTTATGACTGCTGGTTACTCAACGCCTGCGACTTCTCACACTGAAATTATATCACAGGTCAAATGTGACAAACGGGAAGGCACGTGCGGGAACTGCGAGCGACTGAGCTTGGATTGCTCTTATTCGTCAAGATCTGTTGCTTCGAACAGACCTCGGAGGTTACGAGGCGTGCGAGCCTGTACGTCCTGTCGCGAGTCCAAGATAAAATGCTCAGGTACTGCGCCGCGATGTTCCAGCTGCAAACGGCGGGGACGATCATGCGTCTATCCGGCTTCCAAGCGGCCAATTCTGAACTTTGTTCCTGTCGCTTCACATTCTGACGAAGGTGAGGGGTCCTGTGAGCCTGCTATATCAGAAGATATGCTCAGTCTTGTCGATACTTTCTTCGAAAGAATCTACCCGATGCCGTCATTTGCATTCCTACATCCTACCACAACCAAGAGGCGATGCAAAGACGGAGTGCGATATAAAGCCTTGGCTTTAGCGATATGCGCTATGACAGCTCTCTATACAACACAAAACAGTGAAGACGCTTCGGTTTGGATCCAGGAGGCTGAGCAATACGTATGGCAAAATCTAGAATCACCAACAATCCCACGGTTGCAGGCCTTGCTTCTAATCGTTCGATATTGTATGGAAGCTGGTCGCTTTCAAAGAGCCTTCATGCTTATAGCCATCGCAGCTCGTTCTGCCGCAGCCATGCGTTTGAACCATGAACCGCAAGATCTTGACATCATCGGCAAGGAAGTCCGCCGCCGGATCGTATGGTCGCTTAAAATCACAGAAAGGTACTTTTCTGTGGGACTCCCCGAATTCGAGCTCTGCCCATTCGAAAGCATCTACCTACACCTGCCCAGTTCTGAGGAAGAATTTAGCAACGCTGATCAATCCGGAGACTATGGCTCATACAGTCTTTACGTAAGACTAGAGAATGTCAGAAGAGATATCATGAAACTAACGAGAGCTGTGGCGCTTTGCGACAAGCCATACCCATTGTTGACAAAACTCATTCGAGATTTTCAGCAAGGTCTGTCTGAGATTGGTTCGTGGATGCCCAACGGCATTGAAGTGCCACCTCTTCAAATTGCCGAACCGATAGGGGACCCCTGGCTGGCTCGGCGAGTTTCGGTCAGCATATCATGGCACCAAAGCCACTGTGATTTGTATCGTATCCTGTTACCTGGATATCCCGAAGCTGCTCCTAGTGTGGTACTTAACACGCTCGACCCCGACTATGTTTCTGACGCAGAACAGAGTTGCCTGAAACATTCCGCGGCAATCATTGAGATTCTAACTAACCTCAACCAACAAAGCACGAGCCGTCTTCTATTAGAATTCGATATAGCCATTTGTGCCTATCACGCAACACGTGTTCTTCTATTTATCTCGCGCTTTGGCAGAACAGTAGAGCGTCCAAGTCCAGAATTCGCGACCAGCAGAGCCGATCTCTGCCTAGCCGCATTGAAGCGATTCTATGGCTCCTCTGTTCTCGTCCGCCCTATAATTGAAGAAATTCAGCGCTCACTTACGATATTTTCTCACCAAGGATACACTTCCACTTTTCCGCCATCGCCGGATTCTAACGAGCATGTGCACGGCGACCCCGAATGTCAGCTATCATCAGCCGCCAAGACAAGACAGCGGCTCGCTATTCATAGTCTGCTCAGGCAAGCTGAGTTCTCCAACGGGAATGATGACGATGAACAGACAGCGTCAGCTCCACCAAAAAATTTCAAGGAAACCACCACACTGGGTGGCGTGCAGGATTCAATGAGCTGCTTCCCCTCTATCCGGAATGAAGTGGCGACGAAACAAGGCAAAGAGCCCTCATCTTCAGCATATAACGTTGAAGGCTGCTCGGCAAATAGCTCGAATCAGCAGTCTCAGGTCTATGGCGACTCAACTCTTAGCCCACCCATGCCAGAGCAGTCGGAAGACCTACAGTTTCCAATCTCCTTGTGGTTTGGGCAATGCGATCATGATTGGCTATACAATAACCCCTTCCCATGACCAGAAAGATATACCAAGAACCAAATACGGAGAAATTCAGAGGCCGTCCAACGTCCCCAAGCCATTTGCAATCCATATACATCAACTATAAATCATGAGATTGGTAGCGCTAATGCTAGCTAACCCCTATTCACTGAGATATTGTCATATTGAATTTGTGCAGGTCTTCAGTTCTCGGACTGCTCCCAATCTAGAATGTATGGTTTTTCAGAGTCGACATTCCATTGTTGTCGACGTAATAATCGAATTCGTTGTGCGGCACTGCCAAGTTGACATTCTTGGAC
Organism: Hypoxylon sp. FL0890; assembly: GCA_022497025.1. NCBI lineage: Eukaryota > Fungi > Ascomycota > Sordariomycetes > Xylariales > Hypoxylaceae > Hypoxylon > Hypoxylon sp. FL0890. The sequence continues at coordinate 44,720 of MU386602.1, forward strand.
TCACCTGGCGCCAGGTCGACTTTGACGTGGCGGACAAGTTCCATGACGGGATACTCAATCACACTATGTTCCGGTCGGTAGTACACCTATAGTGCCTCCTTGCCCGCAATCTTGCCCGAGTTCGTCACCGTCGCCTCGACCGTCACGTTACCACTGCAGGGAACCGTCCTAGAGGCTGTCGGAGACGAGGTCTCAAACGTCCCGTAGAAAAACTCAAACCTAAATCTCAAAGGGCGCATCTCGAGTCATCTACGGCCATTGATAGTCGTGCAAGGTAGCTGTATCGGAACCTTCCCGGTCGTCAGACGGGAGGTAGTCATAAGCGGCCGGGATTGTGCCGTTAGCCTATAGCATCGTCACTGTCAGCTTCCCCCCGGCATTCACAACACCGAAGAGGATCTCGACTAGCGCGTCACCGGTAAACTCATCAGATAGCCAGGAATGCAGGATATAATTGTACCGCATCGTCAACTCGTTCAGCACGAATGTCTACCCGCTGCCCATGACTAATATGGTCGGGATTCCCGTATCCACCACGATTGCTGCTGAAGACTCGGGATCTCAAATTCGCATGCGCGAAGCCTTCACCATCCGTGCTGCTGTTTATCATATCGGATACATTGGAAGCGTCGTATCTGAAAGCGAGCACCACGATCTCGAGCCCAGCATCTTGAGCAGCCGCCACGGCCGCTCCGATGCGAGAGCTGTCATTCGAGGGCAAGGCGTCAATACCCAGGGCATCTAGCATATTCCCCTCGCCAAGTTCGCGTGCGAGAACTGCGGTGTAATGAGCTGCCGTAAGCCGGATCTATGACATTGCATGCCCCTTACATTCCGGCGTTAACCATGTCTGAGTATGCGCCCATAACGCTACTTACTCACGTTGCTTCTCTTAAGGGTCAAGTGTGTGTCGTTTTTCAGCAGTAGAGTAGACCCGCGAGAGATGCTTCAGTTAACTTTGAGGTGGCGCTCAATTCTTAGTATATATTCCCAATTCCGAGCAGACGGTAGAGAGTTGTCAAATGGGCTAACCGCCAATTTGATCTAGAGTAGGACCGAAACGGATCTCTCAATCAAGTTTGCGATCTCAGCGTTGTGAACATAGTCGATGGGACTGGTGAATAGACATTTCCAGGTGGCACTCATATTCTAGTCCACCATAAAGGCCTTTCTGAGCGGCGTCTTCTCGAGATCTAGATTCCTTCCACTCCGCCGCAGTATATTCCATGTATTTCGCATTCGGACACAATTAACCTCTCGAAACCCAGTATACCCCTTAGCACGTCGCGGATTATGTTTCGGTTGATGGGCACAGGTCCGCGGTCTATCGATACGTAGGAAATCATGAAGGACAGGGGTTCGGCTTCCTTGATAACTGTTATGTACGGCGTGGCGAGGTCTGTCATGATAAACCAGTTATACTCTAACCTAGTAGCAATTTGAGGAGTTCCAGTGACTCACGTCTCGCCGTACCAGCCGTCCATAGGATCGTAGGCAACGCTGAACCCGGGGGACAGAACCCGATTCAGCTCGAGCATATGGTTCTCATCCCGAATTGCCGTAATAGTCTGTTCGAAGAGGTCTACATAGGGTAGCCGTAGAAGCTGTTGAAATGATGCCGGGAATACGCTACCGCCAGAAATCTACATCGAGTTGACCGAGTCAGTAATCGTTAGATCATGCACAACGGGGAGAACATATTCGGCATACTTACACTGGACTCCTTGACCTATTTGGTATTAGAGTAAGCGGGCCTCTCGCTCTGTTAGTTCTGGTTTGCATGAGTTTATTCGCTTACCTATTTGCCCGCTCTGGGCTCTGTGAACGATATCGAAGGCTGTCTTCCTAAATTTGCTTTTCCGTTGGTGTGGCTGAGCGTGCGACGAATCCCGCCGAGCTGTTCGACTCTATCATCTCGGGTCATCGCTAGAGTAGATCTGCTGTGCGTTCATTAGGCGATAATTCGAGTATTCTGGATGATACCCGAGAAGCTGCATAGGGTAGATCTATGCTAATGCGAATATTGTGGCGATAATACTCGAGACGAAGCTGAGGGCCCCCGGTTGATTCCTGCGACGTAGTATTTTCCTAACCATCGCTGCTTGGGTCTTATACCCGCTGCTGTTCACATTCGTAGGCAATCGTTCTTCTGGGTTCATATTGCGTAATACTCAGACGACGGACCATCATGTGTTTGTTATCCGACCCGGAAGTAAGAGGTAGACATCAATACTCACCTAGGGAATGGGACAATTAAGCCGTATTTAGGCAGCGAAGCTAACTCGAAGCTAAAGTGCCGGATCGATATTCGGTCGGTAGCCCCGGAATTGTAAGGTTGATTTCCGCTGTATGGTGATCGGCTCTGTCGAGATTTGACGGCATCGTGGGAGGTCGCGTTGCGTAGAGACGAACTAGGCGGGGATTAACTGCGAAGAGTAGGTAGACATATATATAGCAGACACGATGTAATATGTTCAAGCTTTCAGGTTACCTGTAGCTGGTTATCTCTCTTCCTGGGTTACTTGTTGTAAAATCAATATCATTAGTATAGCTCACAAATCGTACGCGTCGACCAATATCATTCTCGTGAAAGTCCTGGAAGTAACTTAAGATCTCGTATGGGTTTAATCAGATTTAAGTACGTGCTAGTTGTTTCCCAATCTGTGACTTTTGCCAGAAACAAAGTCCGCTAGGTAGCACGCGACTCTATATGAGGTGAGGATGCTGGCCTGCTGAATCAACTGGGAAGGTGGCAATGAGTACGGCACGCTTTAGTGTTAGTTTATGTACGGTTGATGGGATTGGGATATGCTGTGTTTACTAAAGCGCATCAGATGCGCGTATACTAGTTGGTCGGTTGCTTTCGGGGGAAGTGGGAATGGAACAGAATATTCGAAGCATCTATGCCTACGAAGTAGCCAATAAGTTGTCGGACAATGTGTATTAAGAGGTACTGCTAGTTAACGGGCAGAACAGGTGATCGTCCTCTTAAAACCAAGTAGTCCTTATCATCGATGCGTGTCGTCACACCAGCCCAGCCAGACACGCCAGAGTCCCAGTATTAAGCCTTCAGGAAGGCCAGGTCGCGTGTCTTGTCCATCTCGTGAGTTACAACTTGGATCGAGGCACCTGCATGAGATCTAAGATTGGTCAGGAAACTAGTGCCTAGCGTATTAGAATTGTACGATCCTGCTTACTCTGAATGGTGAGGACCAAGGCATGGAACCACAGCCAGGCGAGGGTGTGCTTGGGGAGTCCCATGGAGCCCTGGACGGCAGCGAAGAAGAGCTCGCGCAGGTTGAGACCATCCTCAAGACGAATCGCGACCAGAATCCGGGCTTGATCCATGAGCGCCTTGCCGGCGTCCCAGTCTGGTGTTTGTTAGATATTGGCGGGTTTGAGGTCGTGGACGCGTAGCTTTTCTTACCTCGATCGAAGGCGAAGATTCTAAGATACATGTTAGAAGGCCTGCATCTAGAATATTGTTTAATCAAATCTGGGACATACCTTGAGTTTTCCATGATGAGAGAACCGGGTACGTTGGTGTGCTGGCACGAAGAAAGAAGCACTGTTGGTGCGTGTTGATATGGGAATGAGAGATGGCAGTGGTTGAGAAATGATCGCCGTGGGAAGCTTGCGTGGTTATGGTAGAGATGATCTTGAATTGTTTTGTTTGGACACAAAGCTTTTAAATAGAAGAGTTACGAGTGAGAGACGTAAACCCTTGCTCTATTTGTTGTCCTTCACAGGGTTTGCAGCTGATAGCTTCCACTAGTATAAGTCGCAAGCCTTGCACCTGCTCGGGCTGGGATTGTGATCTCGGCGGCCGAAGAGGTGATTATTAGGATGCCTATGTGTACGGAAAGTGCAGTGATTTGTTTATATCCATGCCCTTGTAAAAGGGTAGCGTGTCAACTTGTTCACGAAAGGGGTATATTCTAGTCCTTTACCTACCAGTCCTCTTCATGAATGTTTCACCTTGACTATTGGTATTCGCTTTTTTTCACCCAATCACTGTATAAAAGGATCTTATCTGAACTGCGTTCATTCTATCAGGCATGATTCATGGGAACAGTTCCTCGGTTTGATCGCCTAAACCAGCAGGACCTCGAGTGAAAATTCTTGTCGTATCAGTAACCAGAAGCTCTGTCATCAATCTTTAGAGTTGTTCCCGTCACATTGGTATCCCTCTAACTTTGCTCAAGACCACTCCAGACACAATCCATTCCTGAGTCGCTGTTACGAAGCTCCAATGCAATACCATCCATCTGTCTTGCCATCCGGTTCCGCAAGGGTGAAATACAATTGCTTCAGCATTGGGAGAATGACCCAATGCATTTAGAGATTGCGAAACAATGGCCATTGGGTTTCCTTGTTGCTCTCGCTGACGTGAAGTCCAGAATAGCCTTTTCAGGGGGGACGGTAGTTGTACTTGGCAAGCTGGCCACTGCATGTTCGTCCATTCCCCCTCACTTTTGGTGTTTGTATTCACAGATAGCTCGTCATCACGTCTCGCAATCGCATATACTATGCTAGGGTGAGCCGGATTTGGATTGTAGGTGCATGCAGGGCCCGTTGCATGGGGAATACAGCCCGATTGATTCCACGCACCGCCCATGAAGTAGAACCGGGAAATCCCATCATCGAGTGGAACCAAAGCCGCCAAAGTGTCCCCGAAATCGGTGAAGAGACACGCTGGTCCAGTCGCGCCCTTCGTGATTCTGCTGTCCAACTTCCACTGATGGCGTATGTCTCTTGAACTATGCCACAGTTGAGGACAGCGATAGTGAAAAACATCTCCGGTGACAGTGAGAAGGGCGGTCTCTAAGGTATTTCCATCATGGGAGTCATTGACTGGAACTTTACTCAGATGAAGAGGAGCAGCGTCGCAAACAACCACTTTCCCGTAATGGGGGTCGGTTACCTCGTTGACCGTGGCTGACAAATCCCAGGCATATTGGCCGCTATGGACGGGGATGGTGTTGTCCCGCGTGTAATGCTTCATGAGACCATCTTTCTCGAGGACAAGAACTTCGAAATTCCCATAATCTTGGGTTGGGATAATTTTATTAGTATTCTGGACAATAGAACCACCTGAGAATGGTTTAGTCGAAACGATGTCGCCTTTATACCACTCTCCAGTGGCACGTTCCCGTACGAAATGCACCAAACGTCACTCATCATTCTCATTATAAACAGCAAGGTTGATGACCGCTTCTAGATTCCCGTAGGAAGTTTGACAAAGACGATTCATTTTATGCTCTGTTATTCAAGAGATGCAATTCAGTTCAACGGTGAGTGACAAGAGAAGAGGTAAAAAGCAGTTGAACAGCAGGCAGTTTTATGGCAGGGTACAACCTAACAGTGTGAATGAAATCCATCTTCACCATGCCAGCCAATCATTTGTTCTCATGTGGCCTCCCGAGACTCGCCAGACTTGTTGCCGACTCCGAAATCTAGGCAGCCAATCACGGCTCTCTAATGTCACATTACAAACAGCTTCTGTGCCGTCCTTAAGGGAAAAAGTCATTGGAGCTGGTGTCACACGGGACCTATTATTAAGACGTGTTAGTGCCCGAGTTTACGAGGGTTATTGTGTCGGTGAGATTTTCTACCCAGTGGCACTTTTTTATCTCCGCTTATATCCGGGACCGGAATTACTATAATAGGAAGGTTTTAGATTTACAAATAAAAATAAGGCATAATTGAAAAAGTTTACGTAATGAAATTTTAAAATTCGTAATAAATTACTTTAAAAATTAAATTATTTAAATTTAATTTTTTCGAATTTATTAAAAATTTATTCGTAAATTTATAAATATTTAAAGTTAAAATAAAAAAAATAAAACATAAACCATATTTATCACGCCACACTTACCACGTTATATATAAGCTATAACTACCATATAAGCTATAACTGTTATAACTATTATAACTTAACTTAACTTAACTTAACTTAATTAACTTATTTATATATTATATAACGTTAATAAAACGGCTTTATAAAATAGCTTTACGAAACGCGTAAAACGCGTTAAGTAAAACCGCGCCTCCGGGTAAAAGAGAAAAAAAAAAAAGAGAAAAGAAAAAAAGAGAAAAAAAAAACGTAAGAAAAAGAAAGCGTAAAATTCAAACTTAAAGCTATAAAGGTAACTTATACGTATAAAACGAAAACTTAAGCTTTTATATTATTAAAAAACGGTAGCCTTTTATAATGTAAAAAAGTTATAAAGATTAATAAAAGTTATGTTAGTTAAAGATGATTAAATAAAGCCGTTAACGCTTAATATATAAGCTACATTAATATAAAAAGTAATAAAGGCTTTTTAAAATAAATTAAGAAAATAAAAAGTTATATATAAATCTTAAAACAACTTTTTAAAGAAAAAAGGGAAATTAAAAACCTTAAAACTTAAAAGAATTATTAATTAAATTTAAATTATTATTTTAAGCTTAAAATCTTTTATTATAAATAATTTTTTTCCCTTTTAAAAAAACCATCATTATTTTAAGTTATATATACCTTATTAAATTATTTATTAATCTTTATTAAATTTAACTTTATTTTAATATAAGTTTTATTTAATTAACTTTTTTTCCTTTTAATATTATTTAATTTATAAGAAAAGTTTAATTAAGTTATTTATTTGTTATTTTACTTAACGTATTTATTAAAGATATTTTTATTATATAATTAATTAATAAACTTAAAAATAATTTAAGTTTAAAAAATAATTAAAAGGAAGTTATATTAATACTTTAAGATATCGCTTTTTTTAAACTTAATCTTACTCTTTAAATAAAGTAAATATCTTTTATTAAAAAAATGCTTTAATTTATAAACCATTTTTAATAAATCTTTTGATTTAAACCTTAAGGTAGATTTTTTATCTGTTTTAATATTAACTTTAATTAATTAATACTTTAAAATCCTTTAACTAACTTTTAACTTAATAATAATAATATTATTATTATATATAACCTTTAAGATTACGATATAGTTATAATTAAAGCTTTAAAGATTATTATTATTTAGTTTACAATAAACGTAGCTTTTTTATAATTTTTTAAGCTTTATCGGTAAATATATAACACTTTTTATATAATACGCACCTTTTTTATTTTTAATTAAATAATCTTAAATTTAAAATTAAAACTAGATTAAAAAGTATTACACTATCTTAAAAAATATTTATAATATAATGGTATAAACTTTTTAATAAAATATTAAGTTTACTTAAAAATAAATTACCTTTTTTTAGTAATAAATAAAAAAAGCTTTTTCTTGTTTTATAAAATAAGTGTAAGGAATAATTATTAACTTTATTTAAAATATTTAAGTTAAATAATAAACGTTAATTAAGCTTTAAAAGATAATAAAGTAACATTATTAAGTAATATATATTTTATACGATAATTTAAAGAAGTAGTAAAAGCTTTAAAAGTAGATAATTAATTAAGTTAAAAAAAAACTCGTAGCTAAAAAATCTTTTAATAAAATAATATATAAACTTAGCTTAATTAAATGAAAACGCTTGTTAGTAAATCGTAAAAATCTAAGCTTTTATAAAAAAAGCCTTTATTAAGTTTAACATTTAACTTATTACTAATAAAATAATAAACGTTAACTTAATTATTATAAGTATAAAAAAGTAAGTAACCTTCTTACTTATTTTATAAAAAGGTTTTAACCGACGTAGATTAAAAGTAACGCTTAAGCCTTCATTTAAATATTTTAACTTTAAGGCTTAAATTTAAACCTATTTAATTAATTAATCCTTTTAATAAAAATAAGCTCGATGAACGGTTAAAATAATATAAATTTAATTTAATACTATTTAAGTTAAGTTATTTATATTAAGAATTAATAAAGAAAACTTACCTCCTTAAAAACCTTTAAAGGGTATATTAAAAGCGCTTAGAAAAAATCTTAATAACTTTAATAATAATAATCCTTAAGTCCCACCATAAGGATTTTTTAAAGGACCTTTGTTTTCTTGTTAATAAAATATAAAGGATAATAACGATAAATCTTTTAAAACGTTAAAAAAACGGCTTATTTAAGCTTTAAAAAGGATGACTTATCCTGTTTTTATTATAATTAATCTAGTTTATTTAAATAAGTTATTTATTTATAATGGTAAAAACTTATTTAAGTTTTAAATATGGTAATTAAAAGTGAAATCTTATCTAAAAATATATATAAAAAGCTTTTTTAAAGATTATTATTATATTAACTAAGTTAACTTTCTCTTTATAAAGAAAGCTTAATTATAATATTAATAAAAAGTTAGTTAAATTAAGCGATTAAAAGTTTTAAATATTTAAGCAAGGTATGTTATTACCTTAAAAAAATGTTTTAAAGATCTTTTAAAAAAGTATTATAACGTTAAAAAAATACAAAAGCTTAAATATTAAAAAGATGTTTCATAATATCTTATTAAGTTTTTAAACTTTAACGAAATGGTTTAATAATTTAAAATAATTTTTTAAAACTATATTATTAAAACTTTTCTTAATAATATCACTTGTTTAATTTACTTTTATTAAAGTAAACTTTTAAAGATAAATGAAGATTTTATCGCTACTATTTAAAAAGCTAAGTAAATTTACAAGAATATATTAATTAACCTTAAGATATTAATAAAAAGAAAGTTTACTTTAACATTAAAGCATTTAAAATTAAACTAAGTAAATTAAGGTAAAGAAAGCCGCTTCGCTTTTAATTAAAATTGATTTTTAAAAAATTTAAAAGGATTAAAAAATAAAGATAAACCTAAGAATAATTCTAAAAATAAAAAATAACCTGATAATAAAAAGACCTTTAAAGAAATCGCTTAAGTTAATATTAATAAATGGAAAAAAGAGAAAAAGGCATATTAACGTTATAAAAAAGATAATCATTAAACGTTTATATATTTTACTCGATAAAATATTAATAGAAAAGATATACCTTCTTTATCGGAAAAAACCTCTTTTACTAAAAAGAAAAAAAGAAAAGAAAAGCTTATTATCTTTTTTAACGTTAAAAAGGTAAAAATTAATGGTATCATAAGAAAATTATTAAAGCCTTAAGTCATAAAGTTAAATAACTTTAACTTAAATTTTTAACAGCTTTTTATACCACACCTCGTAAAACTTTAAAGCTAATATAAAATAACACACTTTAAATCGGAGGTATAAAGTAAGTTACTTTTATAAAACTTAAACCTTAAAAAAAATTAAAAAAGAAACTTAAGATAAAAAGCTAACTTATTATTCTTATAACATTTCTTTATAATGATTAAAAACATTTAATGTAAATATTATTAGATATAAAAAGTACCATCTTAATTATATCATTAATTAAGGTTTAAGCTTAAAGGTTATTTATATTTAAAAGATAATAAACTTAAATAATAATAACCTTAACTTAACCTTAATTATTAAAAAAGGCTGGTATTATACCAACTTTTTAATACTCCGTTATTAAGAAAATTACTTCACATAACTTAACTTTAAACTAAATCCATTAAAAGATAAATGTAATATTATCTTCCCGCAATAATAAATAAAAATCCATTAACTTATTAACTTCTTTTTAAAAAATAATAAAATATAATTTTTTACTAATTATTACTAAAAGAATTATATTAATTAAACTATATTAAACCTAAAAAGAGAAAAAGTTAACTTTACAATAAATTTTTAAGCCATGTTAAATAATATATCTTTAAAGTTTTAAAAGTTCCTCTTAATTATAATAAAGAAAGCCGCTTAATAATTTTTAAACCATTAATTATAAAATTATATAATTAACTTTATAAAGGGGAAAATACCTTTATAAAGTCCCTTATATATTATAAGTAAGAAGGAGCTTAACGCCTTTAAGCTATAATTAAAAAAAATATTAAATAATAGCCGGATTTAAAAATTTACCTCATCTTATGGTATACTTATAATATTTATCGAGAAATCTAACCTTAAAGATCTTCTTTATTTAGTTATGAATTATTACGGATTAAATAATATTATTATTTTAATAAAATATCTTATACCTTTAATCTTAAAACTATAAGCTTGATTTTATATAATTAAATGGTTTATTAAGATTAACCTTAAATTAAGATTTTATTTTATAAAAATTAAAGAAAGCAACAAGTGGAAAATAACCTTTCAATGTAAATATAAACTTTTTAAGTATACGATTATGTTTATAAGACTTATTAACGCCCTTACTACCTTTTAATCTATAATAAATAATATTTTTAAAGATTTAATTAATATAAAAGTATTAATATATTTAGATAATTTACTTATATATATAAACATTAAAGAAAAACATAATTAAATAATTAAAAAAGTCTTAAAAAAGCTAATAAAATATTATCTTATAATAACTCTTTATAAATATAAATAAAAAGTTTAAAAAGTAAAATTCCTTAAATATATTATAAAAGTTAATGAAATTTTAATATTATAAGATAAAATTAAATATATCTTAAACTAAGAAACTTTATAAACCTTTAAAGAATCATAATAATTTATAAAGTTTATAAACTTTTATTAAAAATTTATTATAAAATTCTTAAAAATCGCTCATTTTATTATAAAAGTTAATAAAGGAGATAAAAAGGATTAAAAATAAATTAAAGAAATGAATAAAGCCTTTAAAGAATTTAAATACCACTTTATAACAATATTTATCTTAATTTATTTTAACTTTTTAAAACTTATTTATATTAAAGCTAATACGTTAAACTTTATTATAAAAGCTGTCTTATTATAAAAAGATAAATAAAGAAAATTACAACTAATAATCTTCCATTTTTAAAAGTTAACTCTTATAAAAATAAATTATAAAATTTATAATAAAAAACTCTTAATTATTATAAACTCTTTTAAAAAATGGCATTAATATTTTAAGGAAATATAACATCATATTAAAATCTACTTAAATTATTAAAACCTCGCTTATTTTATAACAGCTAAAATCTTTAATAAACAATAAGCTTATTAAGTATAATAGCTTTTAACTTATTAATTCATTATTAATTATTAATTAAGAAAATAAAATAACAAAGTTAATATTTTCTTTAAACTATAATAATATTAATCTAAAAAAAAGAAAGTTAAAAACTAGCTAATTATAACGATCTTACAAAAAAAACATTTTTCACATTCTTAAAGCTTACTTTTTACCATATTTACAACTATTTTTTTTACCTTAAAATAACTAAATAATCTATCAACATTAAAGTAAACATTAAAATTTATAGAAAAGATAAAATAAACCGCTTAAAATGACCCGTCCTATTTAAAAAAACTAAAAAAACCAAGAAAAAATATAAAAGTTAAAGAAGATTTATTATATTAAAAAGATTGATTTTAAGTCCTTAACGCCTTAAAAAAAAAGTCATAAAGTTAAAATATAACACTTTAGTTATAAGATATATAAAAATAAATAAAACCTTAAAATTAATTATATGGAATTTTTAATAACTTAACATAAAGATAATAATAAAGAAATATATTTAAAGATATTTTAAATATTAATAAAATAAAACACTTTAACATGCTTTTTATAACCTCTTTTAACCATTAAAACTTTATTATATTTTATAATAAATTATAGTTATAAACTTTATCATTAACTTACCTTTATTAAATAAATATAATTTAATATAAATCATAATTAACCCATTTATAAAAATAACATACTTCATTCCCTTAAAAATAAACGAAAAAACCATTAAAAATCTTATCTACATCTTTATAAAGTCATATTAACAATTACATAAAATGCCTTTTAACATTATTTTTAACAAAGATTTTAAATTTACGTCTTACTTTTAAAAAAACTTCTTTAAACTAATAAGTATTAAACTTTAAATAAGTATCGCCTTTTACTTATAAATAAATAAATAAATAAAACGGCTTAATTAAACCTTTAAAATTTATTTAAAAACCTTTATTAATTATAAAATAATAAATTAAAAAGATTTATTACCTGTAGCTAAGTTTATATATAATAATACCATTTTTTTACCACTTATTTAACTCTTTTTTATACTAATTATAAATATCACTTAACAGTTAATAATTTTTTACTTAAAACTCTTTAAAATCCAAATAATCGTTTATATATTTATTAAATAATATAAGTTTATATTAACGTATAAAAACATTTAAAGAAAAGCTAATAAAAGATAAAAAAATAAGTTAATTAATAAAAGATTACTTTTTTAACTTATTTAAAAGAATAATTAATAATATTAAACGTAAAAAATATTAAAACTAAATAACTTATTAAAAAGCTAAATAAAAAGATATTAAATCCCTTTAAAATTTAAAAGATAATTTCCCCTACTATTATTAAACTTATTCTTTTTAAAGGTTAAAAAATTTATAATTCTTTTTATATCTTACTTATTAAACTTTACCACGTTAATAATTAAAAAACTTTTAACCTTAATTAAGTCTTATAAGAAATAAACTTAATAAAATTTAAAAACTATTAAATAAAAAAGATTAAAAACTTTATAAAAACTTAAGGAAAAGTAAAATATCTTATTAAATAAAAAGGTTAACCTGTTAAATAACATTAAACTTAAAAACCATATAAACATATATTTAATAAAAAATCTTATAAAATTATTAAAATCTTCCATTAGCTACACCTTAATAAGCTTAAAAATGCTTAAATACTTTAAAAAACATTTAAAAATAAGCTTTAAAAAAAAGGGAGATAATATTATATAAAACCCATTATTAAAATATATTAACAATATAAAAAAGTTATAAAGATTAATAAAAATTATGTTAATTAAAAATAATTAAATAAAGCTATTAACACTTAATATATAAGCTATATTAACATAAAAAATAATAAAAGCTTCTTAAAATAAATTAAAAAAACGAAAAGTTATATATAAATCTTAAAACAACTTTTTAAAGAAAAAGGGAAAACTAAAGACCTTAAGACTTAAGAGAATTATTAATTAAATTTAAACTATTGTTCCAAGCTTAGAATCCCTTATCACAGCTGATGTCATATATCGTCTTCGTCGTGCATGCCGATCATCAAGGTGTAGGCCGCACGGCAACTAGCATGGCGTAACCGGTATCGGAAGTTCCTTTCGATTGCGAACAAGCCGAAGTTCTCATATTGACGCATCTTAGGTGTATATAATTTGGGTAGCTAAGGTACATATTCCTAACCACTCCATACAGCAGGACCCGGAGGAACATAGGACTCTGGCTTGATAGTGCCCAGGTTAACGAGAATGCCCGGGTCATCGCTCTTGTAAGCACCAGGTAGTGCGACAAGAGGTCCCGGTGTCCCATTGCCACCCCCGGTGATTTTAATTTGTGTGCAGGCAAGGTAGAATTGGGCTCCGTTCGGTCGGTTGGCCAGGTGAAGAGCAATTTGCTCCACACGAAGCAGATATTCGCCGTCCGGAGTCGCGGCGGGGATAGTCGCGTTCGTCAATACGTATTCATCTTGTAATCAGTTAGTTACGCGATTTCCATTGCAACGAATTAGTTTGAAGGTTTGACTTACTTTGCGCGGGCCAAGTCAGCTGGTTATTCTCCATGGTGGGAGTCGTCGTCTTGATCTTGAACCAGACATTGCCAGAGCCATCCCAATTAGAAGCGCTCTTACCCTCGGGAACCTTGGCTAGGTAGTACTGAGTAGGGCCCGGGTGGTTAACTTGCTGGGTCGAGACGTAATGGATGGTAGCGCCGGCTGGGACGGTGATGATATTGGCTGCATTTTGGTTGGAGTAGCAGCGAATGTCCGGACTCGCAGCATTTTCAACCCCCTGCTTGCTATCGACGTTCTTGGTCTTGCGCGTGGCCCACCAGTCTGCTTGTTCGGACTGGCCATTGACGACAAGTCTCGGGAAAGTGTCTAAAAGACTCAGACGAAATTCTACAAAGGCCAACATAGGAGTGACTTACAGTGACCTTGCACTGCTGTGGTGGCAATCAGAAGGCCCGTAAGGAACTGCATTTTGAACACTTCGTGGCTATAGAGAGAGAGAGAGAAAAAAAAAAAGAGCAAGGTCGGATCGATAGCCCTCGCCAGGATAGGACACGGTTATATGTGCTTCAAGCCATATCACATTCCCCTTGCCAAACTGGTCCCGAGGTAGTGTTGTTAATTTGTTATCTATTTAGTCGTACCTTATTCTGTGTTGATCCTCTTCGAGAAGCCATAAACTCGTTCCCCCTGTAACAAAAGTCATTGTTTTTCCAACCTATAGACCTCTTCACGGCTAATATCTAAGCTGCTTTAGGGTTAATATATAGTACTATACATATTTCCAGGAGATCTCGGCATTGCAGAAAGGAAATGTGGGGAAGCTATATAATGCCCCTGAGCGATAACAGAGGTAAGTATCTATGAGAGTATAAGGACCGATTAGACGAGCGCACGACCTTCGAGTTTCAATAAATAGAAATCGATATTTCTATGATCTAAACCAAGACAACTAATTGTTATTTTTTTTAAAAAAAATATTCTTTAAAGTATTAATGGAGAGTTGGAATAAAACACTGTCCTACCGAGCCGGATATCAGACTACTATGTGCTTAGAAGTGGTTGTACAAGAGATACGACAATATCATTTTGATATTACTTACCACCTTACTATCCTTTGAGTTGTAGGCTTTTAAGTAAAGGCTCTCTATAGATTCATGACCGGAAAATCTACGCTTGGATATATGAATATTGGATGATGTGCAGGATGTGGCAAGGTGACATTCGAAAACTGGCGTCACAAAAACAATCAAAAAGGCTCTATACCTACCTACCACTAAAGTACCTAATTAGAGCGATGACATGACATAATGAGGCTTACGGTGACTAGTGCTTGTGGCTTTCTGAAAGAAAGGAGACTGAAGAAAGATTCAACAATCAACGTAAAGTAAAATATAGAGTCAGACGCCACGCCCCCCTTTTTTGGCTCCAATTCAAGACTTATTTAATATTTTACTTACCTACGCAAGGAAATTCGTATATATGGGTAGTTAATATGCTCCACTGAAGATGTTAGGCACCCACTTGCGTTAATAGAGGGCTTTTCGGGGGCGCCACGTTATTATAGCAATATTTAGTCCGAGTATCTGATCCAAACTAGCACACTTTCCTTTGAAAACCCATCTCCGGAAGGCCTCCCTTTTCTCTAAATTAGATGATTTCCCTGACTATACATAAAATGGACTTCTTACTCATGGTAGTTGTAAATGATTCTTCACTGAGCCGCACACGTCGCGGCTTTCGATTCTCGACATAGACACAAGAGTCACAAGTTTTTGATAACTTGTTGTTGAAATCTGACAGCAGACAGACAGGAGAATTCAATTTAGCTTTTCAATCTCGGGCCAGCACGAGTGCTATTCACTTTCCTTCCCAGCCTCCCCGAAGAAAATAATTTCTATGGCACTGCCTGTTTCCAGCATCTTGTAATTCCAAGTTGTGCTAAGACCACGCTTCTCTCCTCCTAGCAACGATACCGGGTTTTTCTCAGAGGATCAAAGTGGTCAGTAGATCCCATATCCGTGGCTAGGAATACACCACTATTGTTGGATAGCGACTTGCGTAGCTACAATCGTCCTCTCCACCGTCAGGATGGCTTCCTTCAACCACTTCGGGACTCATATCGAAGGCTACACCAACCAATCGTCTTCTAACCCATTCTCCCGAGCGTCCACGCAACATTTCCCAGCATATCAAGCGGGTGATAATGGCATGGTCAACCCCTTCGAAAACGACCATCTGGATCTCTTGCGAGACTCCCACCAAACCGCCACGGGAAACTCCTTGCACAATCCGTTTGGAAATCCCTTCCAGAAGAAAGACGAGGCGACGTGTCCCTCGCAAGATATCGTCATGACAGACGCTCCTCCAGCCGACAGCCTTGATTCCGCCATGGATGAATTCCTCCCGCGCTTTTCAGAGCCTACAGATGCCACTGATCCTGACGAGATGTGCTGTGAACCAGAAAAGGTTCCCACTTATCCGATCCAAATGGACATTGACTCGTCATATGACAACGCCTTTGATTTCCAACCAACCATATCTGAGTGTTCCACTCCGTCGGCCTCTCGACCCAACAAGTTACATGAAATCCGACAATCTCGCCCTTTTCGAAATTCTGGTCTCAACGAGGCCCTCGATTTCAGTTGCCAAACGGAGGCTTCTAATACAGATGTGGCTGAAATTCTTACGCGGGACCCGCAGAACTTTGGCGAGTTCTTCAGCCAACGCCGACGAAAGGCTCGCCG
This sequence comes from Hypoxylon sp. FL0890, assembly GCA_022497025.1. NCBI lineage: Eukaryota > Fungi > Ascomycota > Sordariomycetes > Xylariales > Hypoxylaceae > Hypoxylon > Hypoxylon sp. FL0890. The sequence continues at coordinate 60,992 of MU386602.1, forward strand.
ATGGAAACAACAGCGCTCAACGTATTATAACGATCATCGCAACTCACCAAGTAGCTCATATGGCCGCCGACACTAGACAGCGAGCGAAGCATTTCGACCTGATTTCGACTACAGACCATACATCTACTTCTAATCTAATGATCAACACGTATTCACGGAAGAAGGACACAACAGAGTATATCGACATTGGCTCTTGAATAGACCTAGACACGACATTCCGGAATTTGGCCATGGAGATTACCTTGATTTCTAATGGGATGGCTACATATAGTATTCCTTCGCCGAGAGAACCTATGCTAACGCACACATCAGCATTCCACCAATGGACCCATGAACTAAACTTCAAAAATCTATAATAGTTATTTGCAGAATTTTTACTTTGAAACGTTAAGGTCTGGCGCGCACACACAAGAATATAGGTAAAAAAAAATAAAAAAAAAATAAAAAAACCATTGGCAAATGCACATTCCCTATATTCTAATGAAAAAGGGGGAAACAGGCATCGTCATGAAATAGGGTCTCTGAGGAGTTAGAAAGGGGTGACCCGAGTACCTGGGATATCATACGCTTTCAATCTGCGTGCATTTTTTGACGTCGTTCTCTCGTTAGGGTGGATGAAAAATTCTCTCTCCATCTATTCACTAGATTCGCTTCACAATAGTATTTAATTCATAGAATTTTAACGGGTGTATCGTGTATCACATTGTGATTTTGCCCCGTGTAACTTGAGATAAAAAAAGGGGTCGTGACGTTAGAAAGTGTGAGATAGTATATAAAGCTTCAACCCCACATAAGTTCAGACCCGCGATTTCGATAAGTGTTCACCTTAACCGAAGATCTATTAAAAATAGATTCCCCACATCAAGTCAGACCTTGGGGTAGTGGTGGTAACCTTATTGGTGCTCGCCGGCTAAAGTCTCGATATCACCCATGGAAGGTCTGGCCTCTCGATCCCTTCGAAATTCCAACAACTGTCTCTATCCGGTTTCCGAACTGGGAATTTTCTCTCTAGCCAGATTGACCAGGAGTTCTGGGACTCATCAACCCGTTCGAGGAGGGCCATAAGAAGAACAACCACGTTGTTATCAACGACGCGCCCGAGACTACAGAGTTATAATTAGACACTACAGTACAAGCTACTGCTCTCCATGAGCCTCAAAAAAAGCTAGTCAGCTTTCCAAAAATACCCGGTTAACTATCTCGGGGCAGCGGCAAGGAGGCCCAGATTCCGGGGGAAAGCCAATGTCACCTCGCCGTTTCCATGTGTGGAGAACAATGGAATCATATATTACCTTTCGAAGGCTCCAAGAGGTCGTCCGAGACTCATGCTCTCGTCCCTATAGCCTCTTGTATCTGCAGCCATACCTGCAGGACCTCTGCCAATCATGCCACCTTCTAAGTGCGCCGCCATAATTGGCGCCGTAGCTCTCCCATGGCTAGGAGCAGCCATTCCAGCACCACCGGAACCGGTAGCGGCAGCAGAACCGGCCGCCGAATGCGCGCCGGTTCCTTCAGTGGGGAAGTATCCTACGTGGCAACAGCTTCCAAAGCAGACAACTCTCCCAGACCCCTGGTTGCCGCTAGCGTATACGACGACCGACAGCGAGGGGGGCTCCTCGCCGAGTTTTGCGTCTGACGTGATGGCGGGCAAGGGAAAGAATCGGATCCAGACGCCCGAGGAATGGTACAGATGCCGACAGCCCGAGATTCTGCAGATGCTCCAGGAATACCAGTGAGTTGGGCGTCGCAATCGGACCCGCGGGATCAAGAATTCCATTAGCTGTAATGGCCAGCCTAGAGATTATAGGTTCTAACGATATTTTGCTAGATACGGATACTACCCGGAGCACTCTAAGGAAACGGTTAAGGCGACGCGCAGCGGCAACACTGTCAATATCGAGGTGACTGCAGGCGGCAAGACGGGCAAGTTCAGCGCCACGCTGGCGCTGCCGTCGACGAAGCCCGCCCCGGTCGTTATCAATATCGGCGGCATGACCAACCAGCCATACCTTCAGGCCGGCATCGCCGTTGTCGGCTTCGATTACACGAAAGTGGCCCCCGACAGCAACGCCAAGACCGGCGCCTTCTGGGATCTCTATAACGGCCAGGATATCGGTATGCCTTCTCCAACTCAGGATCAAACTTCTCCTTTTCTCGATATCAAAACTATGCTAGATTTAGATAAGCGGCTGACACTCCAACACCGTCAATAGGCGTCCTCACTGCATGGGCCTGGGGCTTCCACCGAGTTCTCGACGCTTTGAATGCAACCGTCCCCGAAATTGACCCAACGCGCGTCGGAGTAACAGGATGCTCGCGTCTGGGCAAGGCCGCCCTCGCAGCCGGGCTTCTCGACACCCGCATCACGCTTACGATGCCGATGAGCAGTGGTGTGCAGGGTCTAGGGCCGTACCGATACCACGGGCTGAGTGGACAGGACGAGACGCTCGAGAACAGCAAGAGCGGTGCTGGGTGGTGGACTGACAAAACTCTGGGAACTTTCGTGAACCACGCCGAGAACCTGCCCTATGACGCCCACACGATCGCTGCCGCCATCGCACCGCGTGCTCTGGTTATCGACCAGGGCACTGGTGACCAGTTCACCAACTCCAAGGGTACTGCCGTCATCGTGTATCCCGCCGCCAAACTTGTCTACGACTGGCTAGGTGTTCCCGACCAGATTGCCATGTCCGTCCGCGGCGGTGGCCATTGCGATATGAGCGGATTGTAAGTTGCCCCTTTTCTTATCCCTTCATCTTTAATGATATCGATCCTATTCGGGTATCAATTCATCCAATTTCGATGCTGACCTTGGCTATAGTAACAGCGTCCTGCCCTTCGTGACGAAGGTCCTCCAGAATCAAACCATCACGAAGGACTATAACGACCTAGGAAGCTACGGCTCGCCGATGACGACAACATACCCCTGGGCGACAGCGGTGCCCAAGGCAGCTAAACTGTCCTGAAGTTAGTGGTAGGAGAGATTAGGTCTTCCATGTATGAAAGGTATCAGAATAGCAACCAAAACTCGGGATTTGTAATTAGCTCAAGCAAGTCTTTTAAACGTGGCCAGCAAACTCCATTCCTATGCATCAGCCTCCTCCTTGGGGGGGAAAAATCACAAAATCCTCTTTAGCGGGATGACTCCTCTATAGTAAACCTTTGCCATTCAGATTGCCGTGTCCGAAAATGTCGTCATTGCAAATTAGCTGCTGCGTAAAACATTCATGCAAAAGCGCCCACGAGGGCCATGAGCATAGCGCCCGCCAACACGGCAAGGCCTGCATTCCTTCTCTTCTTGCCTTTCAAGGACTTGTAGCTCTTCTCCGTTAGGAAATCCTCCGAGAGTAGCTGAACTAAGCCCGCAAACAGCAACAGGCCACTCGAGATGGCATTCATAATCCCAACCATAAGCAGGCCTGTCTGACTGAGCGGGTCGTACAATCTATGTACGGCAAGCCCGATAGCCTGGCCAATAGGCGTAGTAAGCCCATAGGCCAAGACCATGAGCCAGGGTCGTAAAGATGCACGTGGAAACTGGATCGCGGCGATTCGCGAACCGAGGGCGAGACCCTCGAACGTCTGGTGGAAGGCAATAGCGACCAAGAAAACGACGAAAGGCGGTCCCGTCGCGACTGACACGGCCATACCGATGAAGACGCTGTGGAACAGAATGCCGGCTTCTAGGAGCATGCATTGAAGCATTCGTCGCTTCTGCTCTTCAGGGGTAAGCGGGCCGTGGGGATCTGTGGACTCGGAATATCGCTTCGCATGGGCGTCTCCATTGGAATGGGCAAGGGGCTGGGCGTCCTCGTCTGCGACAGGGTCAAAGTCATTCAGGTTTAGGTCGAGGTCCTCGTCGTCATGATCTCCAAGTACATCATCCTCATCGCCATTGCTGCGGCTAGAAAGTCTCTGCGGTTGGGGTGAATGCGTTATAATCGAAGGCGTGGACTCGGGAAGTGGCGAAACATCTGCCATCAGGCCTTGGCTGGCGCTCATGTCACCCAACGCAATATCTGCCGGCCTATGGCTTGAAGCTCTTCTAGCCGCTAAGCCAACGTTAGGGAGGACATTCCGTTCGTCCCCCTCCGCATCTTCATCATCCGAGTCCCATCCGTGATTGTGTGAATGTGAATGACCGGCACCTCGAACAGTTAAGTACGATTCTACTGTTGCAACCACTAGCACAGAAACCATAGCAATTAGGCCTGCCATAGGTGGGTATCCTTCGGTAAAGAGCGGCGGGAGGCAGGGGTCGGTCAATGATAGAAATGCAGTCGGGAGTAGATGAACGAAGGCAGTCGCGATTAGGACGCCGGTTCCGAAGTGCTGGCAAAGGAAGACGATGTGGTGAGCGCGGCGGCTCTGAGCTGATTGGCGGGACAGAAGAGGAAAACCGCATGCTATATTACAATACTGGTTAGCAGCTAGCTCCAGAGCAGAGAGTATTTCCTCAACCACGGCATCGGGAACTTACCAAGTACGCTTAAGCTAAGGATTAGGAACAATGCAAAGACATGCAGGCCCGTGTCATAGGTGCCTCGATCGCCAGATCCGCAAGCTGGCCTCTCGGCTCCGTGGCTGGAACTGCCGCTGCCATGACGTCTTGACAATTCGGCAATAAGTAATCGAGTTGGCACGGAAGGCCAGGAAATATCTGAAGCAAGCTCAAGTTAGCCGATTGACGTAACATCAGAGAAGTGCCGGATTAGGGATCGCGACATGACGGCATCCATTCATACCTTCCTGGATCGAAGCCTCCATCGCAATTTCAGTGAGAGACTGTGAGAGACTGTGACGACAATTCACAAGTAGTCACGACGCAGGAACACCAGCATCGTAACGACAAGGTTGGATTGCCGCGAAAAGGATGTGTCGGGTTGAGACGTCGCAGACCTACGTCGTGGAACGCGTTGTGGTTGTCATTGTTCTTTGTGAACTGTTGCCAGTTGCCAGTTGCCTTGGCTGCTTGGTAATGAAGGTTGGAACCGCCGTGTCGGAGTCGGCTTCGGCGTTGCTGGAACTAAGTTTAGTAGGTACCTACATTTATAACCGCCTAATTCTCGGCAGAACACCTGAGGTTTTCTGACGCAAAACAACATGACCTACCTGGGCAGCTTTCGCAAGTAACAGAGAGTATTAGGTATCATACCTACAGATGCCTACCTATACATAGGTACATATTATAATTCCAATTCAAAGCCTCAATACGTAGTCCCAGTACGGTTTACTAGAAAAGGGATAAATGTGCTGTTAGAGTAGAGTACTCGCAGAGTTGGGCGCACTCACGATCGGGTCCCAGCCGAATGGTCTAAATGAACTTGAATGTTTCATCTTCATGAGTCGAGGGCATGGACTTAGAGTGCGGCCAACGTATGACATACAGTAGCGAGTGTCGCATACACATTACCATGATCGAAGCCCCTCCGATACTTCTGCTGAGAATTCTCGGGTAACGTTAAATATGTCTTATGTCTTCTCTCGCATACCTTGGCTTCTATGGGACGACCTCGGTCAATCAGAATCCATGTATTCATATGTTTCGACACGTACATAATATAGGTTCTGATTAGTCAGCGCCGCCGCTATGAACTTTACAGGACAGAGACGAATCTCGATTCCAAGCTCGATGTTACGAGTGACGATGCCTTACGATATCCAACCCCGAGAGTAATAGTAACAAATGAACTCGTATTAACCCGTCCAACCAACGAGTATCTGCAAGCGAATGATAATCCAAGGTGGAAGATAGTTCGTAAGAATCAAATCCATCTCAGCCGTAAAGTCATGGGAAGGAAACAGGCTGCACCGTAGCTTGCACCTATACAGTTACTTTTCGGATCTTACCGAGCCGCCTAGATAATTCATTGAAGATGTCTAACTGTAGATATGTAATAAGGGAATGTCATGATTATGGTTCAGGTACTGAGGTATATTAATATCCAACTGAAGGGCAAGATACCCAGGCATATAGTGTAGTCCTATTTGTGCGGGGCTGCGTAGTACACCTGACTCTACAGGCATGAAACCCGAGATAACATCACCCACGAGAAGAATTAGGTATTGTCCCCCAGTCATTATACAAGCAATTATCTGCAAGAAACATTCGTTCCCATAACCAATGATACTTTGAGCGCATATCTTATCTAGACTTGATTGGTTACTGCGTGCCGGGGAATTATGTGAAGTGAAGTGAGTACATAAAGTGAACCCATGCTTCTCGTACCTCACACCTGATGGCGCTGATATAGGTATGGGGTAGCCCAAAGCCCTAGGTACCTTTAAAGTTGGCATGTGTTTGACCTGAACCCCCACCAACCATGGCCGCTACCAACCTACGCGACACACCTTCATTTATGCAAACAAACCCTCCCAATTGATGCCGAATTAACCTCACCTTGTCTTACTTATCGTCCGAAGTATGCCCTATACTATCTCACTTTCATCATCATCGAATATATTAATTGCACTACCTACTTATTCGCGTTAATGTGTAAAACAAGTTGTTGGAAGCTCAGTCGCGTGCTCGCCTCCCCCGATGCCGAGGAAGTAGGCTATCCAGTTCACAAGACGGGTCTTCCCGACCAGAGTGACATCGTATCGGCGCAGCGAACCCTGAGGGCTCAGGGAGACCTTGATTCTATTACGAGAAAAGTTCTAGGCATTGAACGGAGCTTGGCTCTGCACCTGTCTCCCACGCTGTCACCATCTGCAGGTGTCACGATGTCATCTCAGGTAGGCGGTAAGGTAACAAGCGTGGCGAGTTGTCCCGGTATTCGCGCCATTCTATCGACGTGAACGTCAATGCGCCTCGCTCGGGGGCCACACTACCAAAACGGCAGCTCTGAATTTTATACAAGCCTGGCCGAGTTACATCGCTCCAACTGGTCCGCGTCCGCTCGGCTTGGCGCCGTCAGATCAGTCAGATATGCCCAACAGACTTGATCTCCGATCCTGTACCAACTCCCGAGCTAACCTCTCCGTCTAAGCTCTCTGCCGGCACCAACCCCGGCTGCCTTTCACGAGCTTGCACAATGGAGTCTTGTTGACCTTCCCCAAGTTTGCACCGCCAAGATCTGAGTTGTGGTTGGCATCCAATCCCGGCTCCGCCCCGTCGAGATAAGGTAGATGAGGGCGTTTTTCATGGCTCATCATTGGCTGGGCAGCCGACGAGACTGGTTGTCAATAAGTCGTTTGTCATATTGACCTTGTCATACTCATCCGACGGTATCCAGGATTTGGGTCGTCTCAGTGGGTTTACGAAAGTCCAGGATTCAAGCTTGATGGGATCGCTGTCAGCAGAGAACCTAGGAGCTTGATGCTGGTGCTGTACTAGCTTTCTAGCATCGAACTGAAATTCAGTTTGCGTCGAGCCTCACGAAGATCATCCGTCTGTCATGGGCGCTGATCATACTATTTTCTAGCATCTGTACCACATTGCGAACATCATTATTCCGCCTAAAGCTGATCTTTGCCCAAGGCAGCTGGTATAGGGCTGGATTAGAAGAGCTCTCAAGGGAGCCTTGTCAAGTCCCTGCCGATCCGGTACGACCTATAGTATGCGGCTGACTTCCAATATAGTGATGCCGCGATATACCCATCCATCATACCATCATACCATCAGGTGCATCCAGAGCAACCGCACCTCGGCCGAACTCTCATGCTTGCTTGCATGTCGTACCGCAATGTTCTGCCTGCCTTCCAGCTCTCAGCTTCACCATTTATCATCTAAGTCGTATTGCCAAGCGATTTATTGCCCACTCGGCGTTCTGCTACATTCTATTGTTGGACAGCGCTTCGAATTATGACCATTCAATATACGTTCTGAATAAGCTTTAGCAACCATTTACATGCCTTGGACTTTGATCCCCATGCTTTCCCTCTTCCTCCTTCCGTATTTTGCATCGCTTCGTGACCCTTATCCAAGCCGTCCTAGCCGTTCTAACAGGGCTCCTAAGGCTGATTGGGAAGCTCGATGATCGTCTGCGTGCCTTGAGAACCTCATTTCGAAGAGCGTCGTGCTATCTCGTAATATAGGCTACAAGGTCTCGTCATCGGCCGCTACCTTCGGGTTCTGAAAGGCTTCAAGGAAGTCTATATAAACCACCCGGAGCCGTCCTGTTCACCAAGTCTTGAAAAATCCACCGACCCTAACTCTACGGCTTCTACCTTCTCAGTCTGTTTCTGATCCATTGCCCATTATGGCCAGCCTTCGCCGCCTCGCGCTCTTCTTTGCAACCTTACTCCCTGCGGCTTTCGCTGCCCCTACTCCTGCGCAGCAGAAGCGTGAAATCATCCCCAATAAGTACATCGTCACCCTCAAGGAGGGCATTAGCTCTGAGGACTTCAAGACCCACATCAACTGGGCTCGCGATGTCCACGCCCGTAGTTTGAGCAAGCGTGACACCACTGGCGTTTCGCACGAATACCAGATTCACACTTTCAACGCCTATGCTGGCGAGTTTGACGAGGAGACTCTTGAGCAGATCAAGAACAGCCCTGATGTAAGCTTGATAACATCATACCCAAATGCCTGAGATGGGTGGTGGAACTTCAGTATGGCATACTCTATACCGCATACGCTAATGCTTATACAAGGTGGCCGAGATCGAGGAGGACCAGGTCTACTACCTCTTCGATGAGACCCCTGAGCTCTGTGAGTGACATTGAGAGATCTTCTCCCCACTTTTGATCTCTCGTAGGAGCCAAAACTTCCGAATCGAGGAGTCATTGCTTCCGAGACATGCTTAAACTCCTGGACCCCTATTCTAAGGAAGTAATTGCTGACTCTCGGTGTTGTAGCTAAAAAAGCACTCACCACGCAAACCGGAGCTACTTGGGGTCTCGGCACCGTCTCCCACAGAACCTCGGGCTCTACCTCGTACATCTACGACAGCTCTGCCGGCTCAGGCACCTATGCCTACATCATCGACACTGGTATTCTTGCTACCCACCAGCAATTTGGCGGCCGTGCTTCGCTAGGTTACAATGCCGTTGGTGGTAGCACTGCAGATGCTGTAGGCCATGGCACTCACGTCGCCGGTACTATTGGAGGTAAGTTGCCAACCCTACTGCATCGTTTTCGGGTCTAATTCATTCAAAACGTGCAGGGTCTACCTACGGTGTCGCCAAGCAGACTACCATCATCGCTGTCAAGGTGTTCCAGGGAGAGAGCAGCTCCACCTCGATCATTCTGGATGGATACAGCTGGGCTGTTAACGACATCACCAGCAAGGGTCGCCAGAGCATTTCTGCTCTCAGCTTGTCCCTAGGTAAGTTTTTACCTGGATTTGTGAGTCCTGCGTAGTCATCTAGCTAACTCTATTGTCCCCCAGGTGGTGGCTATTCCTCCGCGTTCAACAACGCCGTCCAGTCCGCATACAGTGCTGGTGTCCTCTCGGTCGTCGCCGCCGGCAACAGTGCCACTGATGCTTCCAGCACATCGCCGGCCTCCGCTCCCAATGCCTTAACGATCGGCGCTATCGACAACACCTGGACCATGGCCTACTACTCCAACTACGGATCGGTTGTCGATTTGTTTGCTCCTGGCACTGATGTTCTCTCTGCATGGATCGGCTCCAACACCGCCACCAACACCATCAGTGGTACCTCGATGGCTACGCCTCATGTCACCGGTCTTTCGCTCTACCTGATGGCCCTTGAGGGTCTCAGCACCCCCGCTGCCGTTACTAACCGCATCAAGGCTCTCTACACCACTGGCAAGCTCTCCGGTGTTCCCAGCGGCACTGTCAATGCTGTTCTGTACAATGGCAATGGCGCTTAAATCAATGAAAGGATAGGGTCGACCTAACCTATCATGCATGAATGGAGACGGCAACTAAGGGGGGTTTAAATATCTTGCACCAAGATGATTCTTGAGCTTTGACTTTCTGAATAGCCCTTGGGCCATAGATGCCAGTATTATGTAGGATATATCATGTGTTAACATGTGGTCCAAGTAATTGAAGTCATTTGAATAATACAATTTTGGCTTCAGATTTCCTCACTACCCCCATGCATGAGTAAGCCAAACTCGACGACCTCAAGCTCTGGTTGGATTAACCATATAGCTCTACCTTATAGATCTACCGCAGAATGCTAACAAGGGTATAGACCTTACCGAACCCATATCCAGATCATTGCATTCTCGGCTGTAACGGCTCCAGAACAAAGACGATTTTCTAGGGGTGACCTATATGAGCAAAGCTTGCAATCTAATCCATCAACTTAAAAGGCCTCCAGATAATTATTGTTGCCTTAAGAAAACTTGCCATATTTAGGCTGATCCAGGTGGGCAATGTGCTGGTTATATATGTCTAAGATGATTTGGTGAACCATACGGAGATCAATTTCTCAAAGGACATGAAGCCAAGAATTAACCAACGCCACGGAATAAGGATTAGGCAGGATATGCTACAGAAGAATCGCAGAGGACATGTGAAACGTGACTCAATGCCGACACCTGCTCTGATAAAGCGGTTCTGTTTTGTCTTGCCTGTCATACCACGGCCCCGGAAGCTCATCCAATCAACGCGACCAGAAATCTCGATTATACCCTCAGCACGAGCACTCATGCGAGTTTAATATAACTCAGGCTAGGCCATTGGTGTGCAGGACGGGACTTGAAGCTACGAGGATTCTGGTGTATAAACGAGTCCGGGGTGCAGATGGACCTATCAGGAGCTCGGTTTAGAAATGCGATAGATTTAGCCTCATTCGAAAGCCTGGCGGTTCGAATCAGCCCTCGCTTCTGTGAGGCCCGTAATTGGTGATCATCGGGCAATTGCCTTATTCGACTCATCCAGTACACGGCTTCCAAGACCGGATAAAGGTGGCCAACATCAGAAATACAGAATGGCGCAGACCAACTTTTGGCTTTCTGTGCCCTATTAAAGAGAACCGGTGCTATAAAAGTTTTTGCGGGGTCCTATAGAAATATTCATATTTGTAAATGGCTTGGGCCCTCCTCAACATCCTATTGCCGGTGTCACTGCTTTGGAAAAGAATGTCTGCCGTGGCCGTGATTCTTGGCGGTCTCGATGGAGCAATACCGCTGAGCGACTCGATATCCCCCTTTAACAAAGATCGCACTCTGGGCATCGGTGGCTAGGGTGGCTAAAAAGGAGTCCGGTCCCTTTAATCTTCACCCAGGGAACCTAGGTGCTTTCCTGGAAGCAGTCTATCACGTCTGCCTCGAAAGAAAGGTCTAGCCGGTATGGTGTTCGTGCCCTCGATCGCGGCCACACTGGCCGTAGCTTTGTCGCTCAGTCCCGTAGCGGTCTTCGGGCACCCGGGAGAGAAGTATGGAAAGCGTGAGGCTCTAGAGGAGATGGGCAACGCCGTTGTCGTCTCCAGAATGAACGCAAGGGCTCTACAGGAGTGCCAGAGCTCACCGGCAGTACAAGCTCGCAAGGAGCGTGCCAGTAAGTATACTCCAGAAATAATTGCTATTCTCTTCTCGTCATCACACAGGAGGCCTCCTCGCTATATGACATCTCGCCACCCTTGAATTATTCACTAGAAGGCTACTCACTGACCTGAATGCTTCTAGTGGAAAGGCGAGCTGAGACTTTCGCACGTCTCCGTCGAGAAAGGAACATCGAAAAGTGTAAGAGCAATGCCATTGCGAGACTCACTCCCCTTATGTCCCCCAGCTAACTTACGACCAATAGCCCCGTGGCTCCACCGTCGTGACGCCGACTCGCTGAAAAAGTGGGCGGCGCTGACACACAACAAGACAGGCTCGGTAGACTTCAGCAAGGAAACCCCAAGCAAGGAGATCTTCGGGTCCAACACCAGTTGCGTGTTGACGCCTGACAACGCCAACGGCCCTTATTTCGTTTACCAGGAGCACATCCGATCCGACGTGGTTGAAGATACGGTGGGAGTACCCCTACACCTCGAGCTGCAGTTCATTGACGTGCAGACGTGCGAGCCGGCCGTCGGCATCCTCATCGACACGTGGTCGTGCAACGCGACCGGTGCGTACAGCGGCGTATCAGCGCGCGGCGAGGGTGGGCTCGGGACCACGTTTCTGCGGGGCGTGCAACAGGTCGACGCTGATGGGGTCGTAAACTTCGACACGATATTCCCCGGGCACTACCAGGGGCGCGCTACGCACCAGCACCTGATTGCGCACGTGGGCTCCGAGATACTTCCTAACGGGACGTACACGGGCGGCCGCGTGGCGCACCTGTCGCAGCTGTTTTTCGACCAGACGCTGCGGGACACCATCGAGGCAATGGCGCCGTACAACACCAATCGGATCGCCAAAACGACTAACCTGGCCGACTGGTTCACGGGGTATGCTGCTACGCCCGACTACGACCCCTTCCCCAACTACATCATGTTGGGCGGTAACTTAAACGACGGACTCTTCGTCTGGGCTGAGCTTGGCTTGAATACGTCGTCGAATTGGGATGATTATGCCCCATATGTTTCGACCTGGAAGGAGGGCGGCGGGTATAGTAACCCGAATTTCAACTTCTGGGCTGTGGCTAGCCCGCCGCCGACGCACGGTTGAGAGAGGGATGTTTGAAGGACAAGGGAGCATCCGGCTTGTCGGCGATGATAGTTTCATTGATTGCAACATACATTTAGATCCCACTCGCGTCGTAGGGGTGGCATGAAGTCTTTTTAATAACTCTAGATTGTATTGACATTTCGTGTCTTAGGTATGCAGTCGCCATTGATGATAGGTTCGTCAGCCTGAACATATACCTTAACAGTTCGGGGATAAAAGACAAGATATCCCCCTCGAGATAAAGAAGTGATTCTCATTACATGTAGACCTGCCCGCCTTTTAAATACCCTCCTAGATATCTCGCCATTACTACCCTGCCCTAGTCCCAATTATATCATAAGTAAACCAAATCCCACTCCCCATCCCCATCCGACCTCAACCTATCCACAGGCAAAAACTCATCGCGCCCCCCCGTCCAAAAGCGACAATTATCCCTCGGCAACCTTCGATGCCATGCCGCGCCCAAACACTCCTTAGCCTCGTGGTCCCTCGCCCGACCAATAGCCTCCTTCTCGCACTCCTGCAGACATGCCGTCTGATCGCGCGCCGTCGCGATCCGTTCCCGCCGGTCCGCTCCCTCGGCCCCTTGCATCCAGTCGGAGTCGGATATCCCGCACCGCACGCGGTACGAGTGCTCCAGCTCCTGGCGCACGGCGCGCGTGTCGTCGTCGTCGACGGCGCCGCCGAGGAGCCCGTTGAGAAGACCGTCGATCCCGTGGTCGAGGTCCAGTCCGATCTTGACGATACCTAGTAGATTTAGGTATAGGTCGAGGTCGTGCGGGTCGATGTCGTGAATTGTGGTCACGTCCATCTTCATGTAAGTGTTGCCGCAGTATGCGGGCGGGGGGTCCGGCTGCGTGGGCCGGACTTCGGGACGCGGAGGAGCGGGTGGGGGTTCGGGGATAGCCGGGCGCTCCGGAATGGGTGGCGGTGAGGGTATGGTCGGCGCGGGTGGTGCGGGGATGTGGATATCTGGTTGCTGTGGTGGATTTGATGAAGTCGGAATGACAGACGTGGAAAAGCCTTGAAAGGTGGCAGAAGGAGATGAAGTTGGCGAAGGCCCCAGATAGGAAGATCGTAAGTGAGTGACCATGGAAGTAAAAGTAGAAAGCATAGTGGAAGTGCAACTGGATGAATGTGCCGGTCTAACACGAGTTTCCATGCTCGAAGAAGGGACCTGATGATGGTCGTTTGGTACATTAGGTCTCGCAGAGCCGGTGTTGTCCTGCGGAGAACCTTGCGCCGGACTCCCAGGGCTTTCCGTTGAGGGCGGATTCTTCTGCTGCTGCTGCTTCGGTGAAGCCTGGGGCACATCCGTCGGCGTCAAAGCACTAGGATTTATGTACTGTTCACGATAGGCCGAGGTGTCCTGGGCCATGGCCGGCTGTGAAGGTTTGATGCAGATCATGTTCGAGTGGACGTCGATGTTATGCTGATTCTCCAGCACACGGATGTGTATGGACCCGCAGGAGTCGAATAGACCAATTGGTGCGGAGGCCATGTCGAGGAGGCAGGACCCTGTCGAAGGCAGATACTGGAGGCCCAGCTGGGCGAGTGATGCCGCCATGGTCTTGTTCGACCTATACACCACTAGTAAAGAAAAAAAAGGCCTTGTTACTCAGTTGTGACGATGTTGGGTTTCGTGGGTGGAAGTAGGTGATATCCTCGAATCTTTTGATTAGAGACGGTTATCTCAATAGACAGTAGACACTAAACAATAAATATTAAAAAATTGATGAAGACCAGAATGATGATATTGGTATTTAAATGATAGTGATGGAATAAGGCCGCCAGTGCGACTGCGTATTGCTAATTAGGTCTTCAGGAAATGAATGCATGAGGTGAGATGAAGATATCGGTGTTGCTGCGGATTCAATCGACAAGCAAGGTGCATGATCGACAGCTTCTTATACGGGAAGCTCTGTATGGCCATAGCCATCTTCCCATAGGTGTCTCAAGTAGAGCTTGAAATGCCGCGAGTGATTTCTCCGCCCCTTGGATTCAATAGTTGGGTCTCGTTCGTGGTTGAAGTTGGCCCCTTAGTGAGGGAGCACACCTGAGGAATCTTTGGCTTCGATTGCTCACAAGACTGCGGTCTAGAGCTAGCTAAGAAAGCTGGCTAAAAGCGACATGTGGTCAATTCACTGCAAAGGGAGGAAAGTAAGGTAGGGAGCGAGTCGAAATAATAGCGCCACAATTCATCACCAACGTGGAAGGAATGAAGGGATGGTGGAGTCTTAATACTCGTTCACTTAAGTCGCGATGTCAATTGAGAAAAAGCTATGTATCTTACTTCCGGGAACGCCTGGCCATATGTGTTAAGCGTTGCGGATGCCTAAAAAGGATGCACAGAAAACTCCCGTATTGCTCATTCAACCCAGTGCCACGCGCCTCAAAACGTCCAAATTCCGTACTTCACACCATTATGAGTTCGGAATGTTCAAATCAATCAAGTAATGCCCGTCAGCCTACATGCTCTCGTTCCTTCTCGGCTTCATCAACTTCCCGCTTGTCGTCTGTCTTGTCCTATAAGCCACCGACGCTAGCAGTAGGAGGAGCCTTTCCAGCCCGTCTACCGAGTAACGTTGCTCCGTCCAAATTCAGCTCGAAAGCTCCCCGTTGCTTGTTGCGATCTCTGACCTGCTGTCTAGCAGCCTGGGCTACAGCGGCGCTGTGCTGGCCATACCCTCTTTCCTTGTCGGCATTCCGATCCCGTTCCCTGTCAGTATTCCGATCCCGTTCCCGGCCGCGCTCCTGGTCCTTACCCAGATGCGTCTTACGCATACTCTGTTCGAGTTGTTGCGCTTCAGCCTTGTGAACATATTCTGGATCTGAATTGTCCTCTTCCGAGTCTTCGTGTAGACCGGCCAGCCGCGTAGGAGGTTGCCCCTTGGCGCCGATCTGCTTCCTTCGCTTGGCCTCTTCCTCTTGTCGGTGAACTGAGTAACCGACGTCGAAGATCTCACGCAAGTTCACCGCGCCAGGTGACCTGAAATCCATGCGACGTTCGCCGTCGATGAGTCGTCCGGCATCAAATGCGCGAAGCACCTCTTGTTTGGATTGCTTCTTCTCGTCACGCGGTGTAGGTCCGGCTCCTTGTACCCACGGATGAGCCAAGAATTCCTTTATAGTATAACGTTCATCAGGGTCGACGTTAAGGAGATGGCTGATGAGATCTTGAGCTGACTTCGAGATATCATCCCACCAAGGCGATAAGAAGGTATACTGCCCCTTGGCAACTTTCTCCGTGAGGACTTCGATGCTTTCGTCGTAGAAAGGAGGGAATCCGCATAATAATGTGTATAGTACACAGCCCAGAGCCCACATATCCACCGACTTCGAATAACGCTCATCTTTCACAATCTCGGGTGCAGTATACCCGACGGTGCCACATGGCGTCATTGTTTGGTTATCCCAGACGATCTTCGATAAGCCGAAATCAGCAATCTTGATCTGACCAATTCCTCCGGCGCCAACCCCCTTGATGAATTCGCCTTCATCGACCTTATCCTCATCGCCAGGCTGCTTTGGCTTGGGATGCTTTGAAGGAACGAATGGTATCGGACTGAACAAGATATTCTCGGGTTTGATGTCACTACAGGTTCACATGTCAGCAGACCGATGCAGGGGCCAACAATCACGGGGGGGTCCTGTGACGTCATAGCCACCAAATTTAGCCGCCTCAGCGCACCGTCACATAGGCAGCTGAATTGTGCTATCGGAAAGTGGGTTCATGGCTTTGCGGCTGAGTGATGTGACTTTATTACTTACCGATGCACGACGCCCTTCTCCTCGTGGAGGTACTCAAGGGCCTTTGCGACTTGAACGATGACGTGTCTCGAGAGCTCTTCGCTGAAGTAGGTGAGGCGTACAATTTGGTGGAACAACTCTCCGCCAGGTGCAAGCTCTAAGATGATGTAATAGTACTGTTTCGATTCCGAGAAGTCGACGAGTTTGATGATATTTGGGTGGTCCAGCTGACGCATGATTTGAACCTCCTTCAAGATATTTGCTCGCTATGATGGAAATGTTAGCCTTGTTCACAATCGCTCAACGTATCTCCAGATATAAGTGTAGATAATGATGTGACCGATGGAAGACAGGAAAGAGAGATTTTGAAAAGAGATGAAAGTGACCACAAGTGCAAGAAGACGGATTAGAGGTGGCCGGAGAGAGGACAGAATTGTGGATTTTGACAAAAGAAAAGAATAGCTCCGCACCTCAGCAGCCTTGGGAACCTTTTTGAAGTCCGGATGTAAATGTTTATGGCCCTATAGTTCGACCCCCAAGAGTTGGTAAAGGAAACATTGATTTGCTGAAAACTGGAAATGGCGACCGGAAACAGAAAAAAACGAGTTGAACGGCGACGCGAACTCAACCGCCAGCGGACTCACCTGCATGTTGTTCATTTCAAACTTCCGGACGACTTTGATGGCAACCTCGCCGGCATTACCCTTAGTATCTTTTGCACGGTATACGTTGCTGAACGCTCCGTCTCCCATCTTCTCCAGTAGCTCCCACCGCTCTAGACCGGGGTACTTGGGAAACTTATTCCTATTCTCGTTCTCCTCTTGGACGATCTTAGCGGCGCGGTCATCCTCTGCTCGACTCCTACTCTTGCTGGAATTCGACCCGGAAACTTTCTGGTTGGCCTCAGCATGGTGAGCAGCAACAGCATCGGCCTGCGCTACACGGTTCTGGTTCTGTATTTCTCCGGGCTGGGCAGAGTAAGCTTCAGGGACCCCGCGTTGCTGTCCGTTACCGGCCGTGTTGCCGGGTTCGCTTACGTGGCCCATGGCTTTTTGTTGTTGCATAGCAGTCTGTTGGGCAGAATATTCATGTTTTCGTGGAGGTTCGTCGTAGTTGGTCACCCTGGCTTGCTTGCCTGTTTGGAATAGATGATGTCAGTGGGACATGTGCAGGGTATAGTTGCAGTATGTTGAATGGAGGATTGGGTGTGGTTCGGGTAGATTTTTTGAAAGGGTTGGGAAAGGTGAGTAAAATGGGAAGTTCGGAGTGCGAAGGTGAATCAAAGAATAAATTCAGATAATTTGTGAAAGGTAGAGCAAGCGCAACACACCGAGCGAAATAAATGGTAGGCAGAAGGGGGGGAAACCACAACAACGGAAGTGACAACGGAGGGGCGTACCGTGACGGATGAAATTCTTGAGTTGCTGAATTGTCGACATCTTGGTTACCAGTTGTCGCACCCAATACCCAATACCTAATACCTAATACCCAATAAATGTGCCTTAGGCTCTCCTTTCCACTCTACTTCCTCTCCCCGTGTCTCTCCTTGGCGAGACAAGACACTCGGGATCGCCACAGGATTCTAAGCCTCAAATGGTTTCAAATCGGAACCAAGCCAAACCCAACTGCAGCACAGGTGCCGTTCACAAGTCGACTGAGCCTATTCGTCCAACAGGGTAGGCAGCACGGTTGGCGGGAAGCTGCTGGATAATGATGTTATAGTTTGCAACTTTGACTTTCGGCAATGTACCTAACCTATGGTGATCCAAAAATTCTGAAAGGTCGGAGTCGGGGCTCGGGGCAGGAATCTGGATGAATACGGTATCTTGATTTGTAACAATTTGTATGTACGTTTGAGTGTATGTAGGTTCGGCGGGGAGTGGGCTGCAAAAGGTAGGATTTCCCGTCTTCTCTTTCGTCGTAATGCAAACCACAAATTCTATAGTGCGGCTATGACTCCTCTGTCTTTCTCTCTCAATGCTAGACTAAACTGCAATATAGTCGCTCTCGCAGAGATTTGTCTAATATAGTTCAAAACACAGATCTAAGTATCCCGGTAAAGAAAGAAAAGAGTATGTGCGCCTAAACGTTGTAGAATTGGTAGGACGTCGTGGTCTGGGGTGGGCAGAATTATCAAAGAAAAAAAGAAGAAAAGGTGGGAAAATGACGACGGTGCGAGTTGTTTAACGGCTGGCGACATTGAAACAACTACGTACATTACAAGGTTATGGACCTGCTTAGCGCTAAAATGCCTATCCGAGATCGATGTCGCCTGATGATGTAGTGGGTTTGGGTTAGCGTACCGTAGCGTACCTTGCTTTCAAATTGTCATCTCCATTACGGGACCTGGGGGGGCGCTACGTACATACTTCGGCTACCTGAGTTTCGCTATTGAGGTACGAGTACCTAGTGTCCACTAGGAGCAGCTGAAGGCGTTATCGATTATGAAAGCCAAGGTTGTTTCGCCACGAGCAAGATTTAGATTTAGCTGCCGTGGCTTGCGGAAATCAACAAAAAGCATTGAATTGAGTACAAGGACCAAAACTTCGGAACCTGGTAAAAGTGTTGTCGAACATTCGGTAATTTACTCCAGATGATGACACAATCTGTTTGAGGCTTGCTGAAGAGGCAAGGACGCAAGTACCAGCTTATGTACAATGGATCCAAGGGCGCTTTGCTGACAGCCTGAAATTGCTTGATCTGGCACGAGGTAGGACAAAGCGACGAATCAGGTTAAGCTAACCTGGTGGCAGATTGGAAATTCGGTAAAAACATCTATTGATGTACTATACATCTATATATTACTACGACGTTCTAGACAGCAGGGCTCATTATTAATAATACAGGAAACATCTATTCGCCAGTCCGCTAGTCTAAGACATTTACGCTACGAAGCAATTCTCGCAAATCATATGCATCCAGATAACTGTATATAGACTCGTGCAGTGCATTTGCATGGCACTTTTCATCATAGCATTCATTAGTATCGGAGATTATGTACGGTATCGCTACCAAACAGACTCGCAATCCGCAGCCAAGACGGCGCAAGCTAAAAGTGGGCCCTTGACGAGGAAGCATGCGCACCAAGTTGAACATATACTGTAGCATTCATCTCTTTAAAGCGTCGAGCATGTACGTGGTATATCATGATCTGCTAGCATGGATTCGACGTACACTATGTCAGGAAGGTAACGGTGCCTTATAGACTACCTAACCTACATGTACATGTAACAGTGTGGCAGCTGGATCTGTATGTACTGTACTTGCGACGACGATAACGAAGATCTGCATTTATTCTTCCGAAAACACGACAAATACCTCCTCAATGTATTTTGAACCAACGTAAATAAATTTACAGAGCTCATACACGTACATAGTAGCATCGGTCTCCCATATAAATGCGTGCGAGCACATTAGTATGCAAAGACTAAATTTCGTACATCCGGGTATATTACCTATTGCGCTGCTCCGGATTAGATGCAACTTCGAAGAAACTGATTTCCGCTCGTGATAATCCCAAACCGTCGATGCCCACATGTAGTAGCTTAGTGTACCTGATGTACTACTGCTGCTTCCGACTGCGGTCCTGTACGTAACCCGACTCAACACTACATGTATGTACATCAGTCTTGGCAATATGAACCTTGGAAGCGTGAGGCCTCTGAGGTCGAGGGTACACACATGTATGTATGTATGTAGAAGGAACATTGCGCAGGGTCTCAATCTTATCTTGGCTAGATCCGGTCGCAATTTACAAATGCGAAAGCACGAAAATACGGGACAGGTAAACAGGTAATCGATGTTACCTATGCCATGATTTTGGGCTTTTGTCTTGGAATTCGTCAGGGGGTGTCCATTTTGGCCCTCCGTTGGTTGTTCACCACCGCACAATCAATGACTCTTCCATGCTAAGACCCCGAAGAGGAATAAATGCTTCATGACGTATACAGTATCGTCATTTCTCAGCCGGCCCCACTCGCGCCATGTTATCTCCACTATTTTCCTGGGAATTCCAAGCGCAAGGACCAATTACCTCGTGACGTGACTCCAAAAGCCTAAATCATCATCAGTATCCCAGACTAGTGGCTCAACCCTGCTTTTATTGGCCAATATCCGCTTGGCAGATAACTTAAGCCAATGACGATTTTAAAACTTCAACCCATTTTGTCAGGCTTTTGGGATGGCGTCCGGCACCGCGTCGACTTTGGCTTAAGATGGTTTGTCTTCTTAGACCATTTTCCTGCAGAACTGCTGCAAGGCTATTTGATACGGCAGTTGTGGCACCAATCACCAATATGTTCCTACTGTACATTGTATCTCACCCAGCCCTAAGTTATTCTCAGCCCCCAGAGCCTCATCGGTCCAGACTCATACTCCCTGGGAAAACTCTATTACCCAAGCATTTGGTATATTTATAAATTACTTCTACGACATACGCAAACACAATGTTCTATCATGCGAGACCTTACTCTGTCATCTAAAATCATTTTCGTCGACCGAATATTTGGCAGCGTGCAGCTGTTGTGCAACATTCCTTGAAACGACTCCATCGGCCCCTCAGCTGCCCCTTCAACCTTGATACACTCCATAATGCCGGCTTGGTAGCATTCTCGTACATCATCAGGATGCCCGGGCCTTCTCCTTTATTGCTCAATTTATGCTGATCTTCCAGCCGTGCGGGCATATCTCCGACACGGTAGCATCTGGTCGGGAGTCCGCCTACGTCAGATAAATCATCCTCCCCAGATTGATCATGGCAGCAAACACTGCTCATTGGTACGGGTCTAGCCGGGCTAAGGACCAGCCGTCATAGGCGCCGTGACTAATAAAGACTGCCCAGTCTGGACACGGGAGATGGGGGCCTTATCTACAAATGAGAAGTCGGCATTCGAGACCCAACGGCAGACACTCCAGAACCTCGTTGCCTAAGACTCCTGGTCGAGCTCCAACTACGTAGGTCAAGTAGATACCCACGCACGTGTAAAGAGACCATGATCCATACAGGATTCCCCCTCGCTTGGATACTTGGGGTTCCTCAAGAAGGGGGGTTCCAAGATTACGTTTCTCATCACACATCTCTGTTCTTTATGTAGTAAATCTATTCCCCCCGTGACTCGGCTCTGGGCCAGACTTAGCCTCTCAACTGGATAGGTCCTCTTGCGGGTAATAGAACAACAATGTCTAGACCCGTCCCCCAGTCTCCACGCCAGAGCACCGTCCTCAATCTATACACGTAGCATACTAGATACCTTCCATCTCGAAGCAATTCTCTACGCAACCAGGTCACCTCTAAATTATTCATTAGATCCCCATGCAACACTACCTTAGATACGACGTACAACAATGCTCTCCTGACCAATTACGTCATGTCCCTATGACGTAGTGTTAGACATTGGAGAACGAAGTTAGTTCCCGCGGATTACGAGCACGAAGATTAGTAATTCAATGGTAATAACCAATCAAGTCTCTTTGTATAGTAGCATCAAGACTTCGCAAATGAAAGCGTCCCTGTTTTGGTGAGACCTAACATCTATCCCATCGACCGTGATAAGCTACGTAATAGGCTATACTTAAATATGATTGATGCTGCAGTCCAACAAGGCAGATCACTCCAATAACTGTTTGCAGGGTCCCATGATAAAGACTGAACTGATTACAGCATACATCACATCGGTATTACAAAGGACAAGGGTTCACGCATTCTAGGCCCATGTATTTGCTACTCACAAGGTAATAAAATAGGTATAGATTTCTTTCCGAGCTTTAGATTCTTAATGAACCACTACAAGCCTGTGTGTCAGCATCCTAGTCCCCAGGATACTACGCGGGATGCGAAAGGACGGCCTCTTGCGCGACTCCGCGCCGCTAAGAACAGGAAACGCCCCGATAGGATCACGAAGGCAACTTGATTAGCCTTATCCACTGAGTAAACTTCCTAGGTACCGAGCCAGATTCCAATGTATAGGGATTCCGTTGCATGACAATTTAGTATAAAATTGCACTGTTACCTAGAATGCAACTGAACTGTTGTGAGCGGAATGTTTAAATACCCAGCCATTAGGTAGTCATGTGAAACCCCCCCTTTTGCAGTAGTACACTTTTCCTCGCCGAATATTCACAGCATATATTAGACTTCCAAATGTCCTGAGGGAACCCAAATCCACCTTCGACATCCGAGAGCTAACAAAGAGGATGGTACGTACTTAAATCGGCAAACATTCTGCAAAATGGAGTCACTTGTTACGCAAGGGTCGAAGCAAGGCAATCAGACTATCAAGAAAGTCCCACTCGTGGAATTAGAGGGCTTCGGTTAACGACGGCTCTTCAAATGTTCTCCTTGGGAGGTTATTTTCATTTCTGGCTCTTATATCAAACTCCCGCGTCAGAAATACGTTGTGGTGGAATCGCAGGAACGAACCTCGACACTTGGTCGACTTACCCTCAAGTCCGTGTTCCGTCGATATCTTGATTTCAGGATCCAGGTGGCTGTATGCATAATGTACAGCAATGCTCAACCATCACGACCACATTTTAGATATGAATTCGAGCGTTTATTATAGCTAAACTGATACAACGCTGAGGCGAAGAGTAGAGTATAAAACCATTCTTTATTGGATATTCTCTAATTTATATGTTTGAGTTAGGTAATTGCTGGTGCTCACTCCGGTGTTTCTACCTATACTTCACACCGTTGACCAAGTTTGCGTATGACCACACGCTATGGCAATATCACATGTAAAATAAATCAAAACCTTTGCTGAGAGGAAGACAATCATAGGTCTCGAAGTATCTGGAATGACAGTGTGATATGTTGATGTGCCAAGTTGTGACTATCTTGTCTCCTCGAGGTCAACCTAAAGTGAGAACATCCCGAGAGACGGAGGAAAGTAGCCGTCAGATTTTACTTGGAAGTGCACTCTACGTCTCCTCTCCGAGACTTAAATTCGAAGCCGACATAGCAGCAGCTAGCTTTATGGATGATGTAAGTAGTCACCGAAGTCGTGAGACTAGGAACTGCTGACAAAGATAGGTAATGTTGTAGGGAGCGCACATTTGTGGAGAACGGAATGAGTACTCTATAGTGAGGTTATATAAGACCTAAACTCATTCATTTTTCTATTCGCGAGACTACTAAGATGCTCGCCATTAATTTTTTCATAATTGAAGATTATTACAGCCAAACAAGCACTGCCTCACTATTTTGAACTGTAACACTCGCGACTCCGTCCTTGACAGCTATGGTTTCAGTGTCATTCCTAACATTCTTAACTTCCTTTCCAAGACTATTATACGTCCACTGGCTGCCTCCGTATGTGATCGTATCTGCCGCGGCACCCGCACCCAAGGGGCTATTCAGATGATAGACCTTGACAGATTGCACCCCTTCCGGTACCGAGAGATCTAGCGTGACGCTAGGTCTATCCACACCGGAAGACGTCTTATTCCAGTAGTTCAGGTTGGCAATAGCAATTCTCTTTGCCGTATCGCCCTCATAGGCCCCGTAGACGTGCAAATTCGCTTGTGCGTTATTGCCGATGTCTAGCTTAGCAACAGTCGTATTACCCGACGAACCGATGAAGTCCGCGACAAACGGTTGCGAGTAGAAGTTTGAGAACACCTGGGCCTCGTAACCGGCGCTTGCCACGGGCAGCCATAAATCATAGCCTGCGTGCATGATTTGCTGGTAGTTGATTCGCGCGATGCCGATCACCATGCTGTAGAGATAGAAGTCGACCTGCCAGAGTGCGCTGCCAAGACGATTTTGGAATTCGTACGAGTTGGTTTTGAACAGGGAGTTCCCGACCTCGTTGAGGATGAAGGGAACCTCCGGTTGGTTCTCCTTTAGGTATGAAATATGACCCTTGTACTGGTCTAGGTGATAGTGCGTGACGCTCGTGTCCATGAGCCCGGCGGCAAGGTCGCTCGCAGTTCCTGCATTCCGCTGGTAGTAATGGTGCGAAACTTCTTTAATGATGTTCTTCTCGTCAATTCCAAGCTTGAAACACGTTTCCACATCCAAGATGTAGGCCTCTTCCTGAACGGCGTCACCGAATCTGGTTGCCACATCGAACGCTGTGAAGAAGCGGCCTTTGGGCAAGTCTACGGCGCCCAAGATTGCATCTGCATATTTGGTCCAGTTCCCAACGTAGGTCTCGTTGGAGAGGTCACCTTGGTATTGTGGCGGATGCAGTTCAATCCCGCCTTCTCCGCGGTAGTCGTCGGCATACAGATCCGGCTCGTTGCCCGGCTGGATGGAATGAATATTCCCCAAGCCAATACCATTCACGGCGGACTGCGCCCAGGCTATGGTCTCGCTAACATTCGTCGTCGCTAGTGGTACTTGGACCATATATTTGGCTCCGGGGAAATTGTGGGTTAAGTCCCAGTAAGAAGGTCCGATGGTCGTATGTCCGACGTCCTGGTAATTATTCTGCTCCGCTACCGGTAGGGCGGGCTCTTTCTGGCCTGGAAGGTATTTACCGTAGTCGGGAGAGGTCCCACCGAGACGGATGATCGGGTCTCCCCCCGTACGATTGGTAACGGCGTTGATGAGGTTCGCGGAGAAGGCGTTGGCCTTGCCATCGTCATCCTGGGCGTATCGGACGAAGGACGCTTCCTCAAACGCGAAGCCGCAGAAGCTAGAGTCAATTTGGGCTGATGTAGCTGCGGCTGATGCTGTAGGGATCTTGACCGCCAACGAAGAGCTATCTCTGGGGAGGTATGCTGCTGATCCGATCCCCAAGAGAGCTAGGACCAGAGAGGTGTGTCTTGGTGTTTGCGGCCACATATTGTTGGCTGATAGACTCGGTTCATTCAAGGTAGCTGGAATAAACCCGCAGTTCCAGCACGACCAACTAAGTATGTCGAGTATGTATAGACATTGAAATAAGGACAGCCGAACTTGCGAAGGCATCTTTCGACGAATATATAGCCCTTCAGGACTCCACTACATGGCATACTCCTCGGATAAGCCTACTTGGGGTAATGAGGTCGCATCATATTAACTTGTCTGGTGGTAGCCATCTAGGCAGGAAGAATCAAGTTGTGGCCACGTGATACCGCCGGCCAGGAACGAGATGTGAGATGACAATCCAATATTCCCCACTTCCCGGGATTAGAGTCGACATTCCACGAATGGCAGTAGCAGTAAGAATATATTAATGGACCATGATGCCGGTACAGAGGATGTCGTGCTGGATGTGTAAATGAGCGTAATTCGGTTCTCGGCAACGGGGGATCAGGACTGGACAATTGTCCGGCGTACGGTACGATTGCGGGGGTACCGGGGGCAGGGGCTGGGCAGGCCCAGGCAAGCGAGTCGACTTGGCCTCTTCTTATTATAGGCAGACGATCCTCATAGCTTACTAGAGCCTCTTCACGCCTCTGTAGGTAAGCTGAGTTCAGAAATAACATTGTAGCACTCACCACCGTAAATTTGAACCTGTATAGGCTTCTTTGTGCGAAGCCTACGTAGGTAGATGGTACCTACATGAAGACATGGGTATATTTTCTCGGCTAATTCTATTGGAAGGTAGGCGAGCGCTCTAACCCGAAGAAACTGAGGAGCAACATGTAACTAAAGACCTGCGATCCCGACAAGGTTATATCGTTAATTCCTTTTATACAGCCCATGATATGCTGGGCTTGAAGCTTCCGACGGGCTTGCTATGGTCAGCAGCACATGCCGAAAGATTGAGCAGGCAGCTGAATCCTTCAACTGCTGAAAAATTCGAGCCCTCTGTTCAAGATCCTATTCTAGGACACTCAGAAGCTCGAAATCTGTCAATCTTCAAGCATTGCGCCGCTGCTACATATTCCTCTTCAAGGCATGTAAGAATGGCCAAGTAATCTTGGGGTCCGTGCGCCATACCGATATTCCCGCTGCCCTCCTAAACAGTGAGAAATATAATGTATACGGTCCCTCATACGGTACGAATTGAGAGGCGAGATTATGTTGATTAACCTTAAGAACGACCAGATGCCCATTTTCAGCTAAAGTAGATGAAATGATGGCAATATAGATCAGTAGTTACTACGATAAGTTAAACGTCAAGGAGTACCTCAATAGGGGTACCTATCCCTTGGTTGCATACCTACCTAGGTATATACATGAAATTATTTGAGGAATGATTCAATATGAAAGCTCCTATAAGGTACCTGTAGGATATTGTCACAAGGTTATGTAATGATAAGTTGTCTACTCTTTCATGCACTTGCCCTTAATCCATTTGCTGTTACCTGTTCAAAATGTATAATCGTACGCTGACAGCATTATATATGCCCATGCCTGTATTATTTAACATCATATACTGGCACATGAACTATTCATGTCTCAAGATATCACGTAAGTAGACGAAACACATACCCTCTTGCGGTATATCGTATCTACCATGAATGATATAAGACAATTTGCACATCCCTATTTAATTGTGCTAAGTACTCGATGCAGCTCAGGGTGCGCTTCGACACTGGCCCCGGAGCTTTGGCCGCATGGACGTATATATCGCATGTATTTGGACGAGTTGCTATAGTGTGACTGGGTAGTGGTAGCTAAATCTGAGCTATTGTATTCAACCTTAGTGAATTTTATCATGAACACCCTCTAAACACCTGCTTCATTCCTTTGATTGTCTCATCCTCACTGACACTGAAGTCACATAGTCAGAGCCATCTATTCCCGAACCATCCATATCAGCCGGCCGACAGTGATTTGTACTTTCCCTCAGTGCCCTGCCCATCCCCCGAGGTCCTTAGGGCTATTATTTTGTTGTGTCAGTCATAAATTTCTTGACTAACCACAACTATTCCACATCCCGCCCTTCCCATTTCCCTTCACACTTCATAATCACATTGCTTTCTCTCACCACTTGACACGTGTCTAAGAGGTTGACTACTATCAACGACCCTCAACCCCTTTTACCAAGTAGTTTACAGTATGGCGTTCGCTAATAACAATCTCCCCCAGGGCTTGTACTGGGACCATGACGACGATGATGAGCTCATCATCACCATTTCGGACACAGTTATTACCTACTACGAAGGAAGCTCTGACAGTGGTGATCGCCCCATTGATTCTGGAAGCCAAGTTGAGAATGTCAATTCTGATGAGGCTCTCAACAACGCCCGAGCCATGCTCTACGGCGAGGAAGAGACGACTGACTTCCGCCGCTCTTTTCAACAGCACTTCCAATTCATTGTCGGCATGAATCAAGGCGAGTTGGCGAACATGCAGTTTGCCCGCGATACCATCTTTGCCCTTGTCGGATTGATCGAGGAGATCCTCAATATCATGAACGGCCCGGGCAGCTTTGACCATCTAGTCGGCAAGGAGAAGGTCGAGGGCCAGCTCAAGGCTTTGAAGGATGAGATGGAACGTCTCAACGGACACACCAGCATCTTTTATGAGGTGTGGGCATACTCTGATAACCTCCAAATCATCATGTTCAGGGTATGTATATCTACATGCCGTGTCGGCGTTTTAGCCCTTGATTTCGAGGGAGATCCCCAAACTTCTATCACATTAGAATCAGCTAACGTTATGATAGTGAGTAAATCATTCTTATTTCGTCGCTATCGAGCCTCATAATGCAATGCGTGGTATATTCTACAAACACAGGTGAAAAATGCTGACGTGACATGTTTCAATACACTAGCCCAGACTTCGCCAAGTCCATCCTCTCTATGCGCAAGTACTTGTTTCGCCTGCGAACCACGCTCCAGAAGAAGCTGGACAATGACTCTATGGTCCTGGGAGGCCGCCTCTGGGACGCTTCGAAGATCCAGGCGCGTCTCGTCATCCACGCAGATCAGATCCGAGCATACATGCCTTCCCTTGAGATGTAAGTCCACACCTATCTATTCACCAACTTGTCTTTCCGACTAATGCTAACGGTCTTGCACTAGGATATATGACGAGCTAGCCGCCATCCATTGAGATTCACAGCCCCGTAATACCCGAGATGCAGTGCCACGAGCTTGATTAACACTAGCCCCTCGTCTTGATCAAAATATATGCGCAAGGCTACTCTCGGGCATGATAGCAGCATGACATTCCCCCCATCTTCTGGTGTTTTTGCGACGTCGACATGCGGAGGACGATGATACGAAAGGGCTTGGTATTGAAGGCGGGTTTTTATTACGCTTTCCTTTTGTTTACTGTCATCCGCGAGCCTACGGTATAATGGCAGTAAGATGTTCTTACTAGCCTGACCGTTTGTGTTCGTCGGTAGTCACACATGATTCTCTATTGCAGTACGGGACAGCCATTCGTATGATTAAGAGTCGTACATTTCTTTCGGCTGCAATAGGATTTGGGCCCGCATTCATTTCACCTAGTAGGTAGTACAATAGACATCAGTCTACATAACCCATTCGGTAACATTAGGTGTCCCGCTAGGGAATGAAAACATATGGATTGCTGAAGGGTCCTCATGCCATGTAGCTATGATTCCCTCTCGAAGATGCCTTCGAATCCATAGGTCTTATTACTTGAAACCAAGTGCCTGGCGATGAATCGGGTAATACCAATATCAAACTCGCATACGCCGACTTCACTCGGATAGCGATCATCACATCTACATTTTATCCTTCGATCATAATACTTCTAATATATATCTCTAATTTACAGCATCTCGGAACCCCTATATACCTTGGACAAAGGGCCGATCACGTTCTTCCACATGGGATACAATAGCATCGACTATCAACCATTGAAAGAATGCAAGTTGGTGTCGTTCAAGGTGCCTACAATATTTGTAATGCATGGAAACTTCAACACCATATTCAACAAAGTTCATTACGTATACGAAATGAGCTATCATTCGGTTCTCGCTTCCCTACGGAACGCCTCCTCCATATCTCCGTTCATTCTCTGTGAGCTCTGCGGATATGAAAACTTGCATGATGCGGAACATGCCATACAGCAGCGTATGCATTAGGTAGGTAGGTATGCAAGCACGTCGACACCCTGGTCTTCCTTGCCTATTTCGGAGTAGATAGCAGGGAATGTGCGTGTGGCTGAATGTACCTAATGGAACGGTGCTTGAAGTTACAGAGGCGTTCCGAATAGCCCCATTGATAAGAGACACCCCTGTATGATAAATATACCCCCTCGCTAAAAGTTAAACCCTGTCAAGTGAGATATGGCTGTGTCCATAAGCGGCTAACCACTAGCCACACAAGCCACTTTTTGCAACCTAGACCGCACCTAAACCAGACTTCATCCCATCACTGCCCATCACCTCTCATCACCTCTCCTCACCTCTCATACCGACTCGTGTGCGCAGCGCCCTCGCAGCGTCCCAACAAGAAAAGACGCACCCGAACTGAACATACAATAAGAAACCACCATAATCGAAAAAAAAACGAACAATTATTGAAAGTCGTATCACAAATCATACAGCCAAGATGATATCAGTCTCAACGCCGCAGGTGGCCCGCCAGTTTACAACCAAAACAGGTTGCTTAGTCTACATTTCAGCGAGCACGTGAATCCTTGCGCGCGATATACAACTTCGCCTCATACACTGGGATTGTTAGCACATGAGCCCGGAGCGATTAGTAGGCGTTGATGTATAGAAGTTAACATACGTTGCCTTTCCATCTTGCCTACAGTACACTCTCTCCGCTTAGCCTTTGTCTCACCACTATCCTCCGCAGCGCAACATGCGCAGAATTGATGGCTCGTCATGTCGCGTTCGCCATAGTCGGCGTCATCAAAATCAGGGGTCGGGAGCCTCGGGATCATGGGAGCTTTCGGTGGGACCGGCGTATGATGCCTACCCTTCTGGCCGGCCTGATGCCTACCCTCATCATGGGTTTCTTTGACTCCAGGGAGCATCTTCCGGGGATGGTTGCTTGTGTGGTGGGAATCACCATGCACGTTGTCTGAGGCTGCTGCATCGGGATCCCAATTTGCGCCTTGGGAAATTCTTCGATGCTTACTGATAACGGGGCCCTGCCACTCCAGAGCCTCGCCCCATACGCTTTCATCAAGGGAGCGCACAGGATCCTTGTGCCTTCGCCGTGATCCTCCCCGGGCTGGAGGAGTGTCAAGCGACGATTCAGACATCGGCCGGAAAGACCTATGAGTACGACGCTGCCAATCGTCAGTCCGCATCCCACAATCAGGTTGCTTTGCGATCAGTGACAATTGATGGGATTGGCTTCTGTCTTGGATCGGCGTGTGTAGTACCCCGCCATAGTCGTCGCTTACAGGATGAGAGTCAATTGGCTGAGAGTAACCAGGCCAATTTTCTCGGTGAGAGCAAGGCGCGCTTAATGGCGCCCGAACATCTAGAGCTTGTCAGATTGAAAAAAGATCAATTCTGAACTCGGACTGTGGTCAAGTCCTACATGAAGCCCAGGCAACCCTTTGGTCACGTGGGATACCGACAAGATGCTCCATGAGAAGAGCTCTTCTCCGCAGCTTGGGTAGTAAGTTACTATCGACGCCTCGCGGCAATCTGGGGGAATTGTCAGTCGTGATAAGTACTGGTGGTACTATGTGCGACTGGACTCACAAGATTTATTGGTTCTAGTGGCCTCAAAGGATATGGAATGAGTTTTGCTAACTTATTTTGGATGGAGTATGATGGTTTTTGGTCCCTATCACCCTTTTTTGATGGCTGATGTTGGACTGTTAAATGGAGGAGAGAAAAAGATGAAGAGGAGGGTAGAGGACCGAGTGGGTTTATGTAGAGGTGTCGAGGCAGGGTGGTGAGTAGATATGTTTCTACCCCGGTACCTCTTGAATGCTCCAATCAGAGTGCTCACTCCCAGCCAATGCCAGCCAATCAGGATTGAGCCAACAACTTCATGCAGTTCTTGCACCACGCAACCGATCGCCGCACTACTCGCACTTCCTGGGACCTGCATCCCACACCCTACCGCATATCAACTGCCTTCATCAAGTCGCTTTTGGGGGTAAACATTCCCAGAAATCGATGCACTTCCCGGTCTCAATCCCCGCGGACCAAGTCCTACGGATCACGTGTCGTGTTACTAGGCAGCGTATTATGGTCGGCCTAGGTTGCCTTCTGTAAGGCTTTCTACCCAAACCACTAGGCGTGACAAGTCCTAGAGAGGTCACACTTTTCTTGCCGCTCGAATTCGCGCCTAAATTCCACGTCCTCGCATTCTTTCCCAGCATTTTTTTCGTTTTTTTTTTCGGTAGGAGGCATAGCTCTAAGCTGTTGCTCTTCTCCTATACGGTCTCCATCGTCCTGCTCCTGTGTCCCTCTGCCCAGGACGTTCTTTTTTCCCTTACTTTTTTTTTCTATTCCATGTGATCGTTCACTATGAATAGCCACCCCCCTCTCGGCTTCA
Source organism: Hypoxylon sp. FL0890 (assembly GCA_022497025.1). Lineage (NCBI taxonomy): Eukaryota > Fungi > Ascomycota > Sordariomycetes > Xylariales > Hypoxylaceae > Hypoxylon > Hypoxylon sp. FL0890. The sequence continues at coordinate 92,595 of MU386602.1, forward strand.
AAGTTGGAAGACTGAAAAAAATCGCTAATGCTACTCGGCCGGAGGCGGTTCGGCTGCGGTCTTGCGGGAAACAACTAGTCTCATCAACCGGTCTTTTTGCGATCGGCGGCTGCATTTGATGACATCCTGATTCGTTGTTTTCCCAGTGGGTCATCTATTTGTTGCACCGCCGTCCTGCTGAAGAACATGATGTCGCGCAGCAGACAAATCCAAATCTATTGCTGCTTGCATTTAGCACCTAGATCGAGGAGTAGCACGATGCAAGTTGTCGTACATGACATGTTATCGGCCGGTACCAGTCCTTTGCCAACGATTCCTGGCAAGTCTCCGATTCGCTGTGCTTGCCAATATGCCCATCCCCCGTGGGGTTCTGAAGCCTGTACGATTGCTGTATACCTCATATTACTAACTGTAGGGGTATCACTAGACGCCACTTTAGCGAAACCAGTTGGGAAGATATCTAAGCAAACCTGAAGGTAAGCTTGTGCTTTCCCATTTCAGACGATGTTGCACAAAAACGCCTCGTGAAATTACCGGGCTCGATGCAGCCAAAGGCCTACCTTACAAATCGGCGTGACCTCACACTACGGCTGCAATGCAACACAGGTGATCGATAGGGCAGAGACTGGAACTGAAAACGCTCGCGTTATCTAGCAATGGAACGCGTGGTGGTTTGCATATAGTGAGATTTTCGAGGAAATGAGGTTTTCCGACGCGCTTATTTCTCCGGCAAAACTCAAGGGTATCGTCAGCTCCATCCTGTGCCAAAATAGAATCAGCCTTTCGCATTGACGGGTGTAAAAGAAGGCACGAAGAAGCCAAGACTGTGTATGATGCTATACGATTTTCGCTTCTTTCAGCATCTGATGACGTTGCATTACTTTAGATAAGAGGCCTCCCCCATACCCATATTGGTATCGTTGGCCTTGCCATATTCTTATGATACACGATTCGAACAAACATCCGCTCTCGATAATTCAAGCAGACATGCACGAAATCCAATAGAAATGAAGGCATTACGTTCCCAGATCGTCTTGGCTGTCGTGCTATGTTACTCAACATTCGGCACATTCATCCTAACGGTACGGTGCACGTTCGATACGTTCATTCCGCTCAACCCAAGTAGACTCAGAACTTTCTTCTTTGAGCCGCATTTCTAGTGGGTACCTGAATTCGCAAGCCTCCAATGAATTACTGCCGATTTGAATTACGGCTTAGCCAAGTGACTCCAGTTCGCAGCACAACATGAGAAGCAAACGATACGTGTACCTTGTGAGACTCTAGCCATGGCGCTAAAGGTTCTTCTGTCCGACGAAGACTGCCGGCTCCCCGGGTCCCTTAATCCAGTTACACTGCGATCTTGCTAACTGCTAGGATCTAGCGGTATCACTGATACAATAAGGTATTCTATGAGTATGACCAGATGTATAGAAGGACACCATCTTACTTTGGTGAGCACAATGGAGGATTCCAACTGGCCCTCAAGTTATCTAACGCGCGGCCCCAAAGAGTTCAGCGGTTCTCATTCTGCTTAAGACCAGCGGCCTTCAAGTTCTAGTCATGCACGAGACCGGGACGATGCCGTCAAGCAACACAAGAAGGCTAGAACATATCGGATAAACTGGGTCGCGGAATCGAAGATCTCCTGATTCCATTACCTCTCCCGTGAAACTCGAACATGTTCCTCGCCTTTCTGCTCTGTTCGGCCTCAGCGCATCATGTCGGTAGCCTCAGCGGAATAGCCGTCCGGGCTCCAGAACCCCCACGCGGCTACCTAAAACATCGTATTCCAGCTCTTGACCAAGTGTAAGACAAAAGAGGAGTCAGTCATTCCCCCGGTATATCAAATAGAGCGGTAATGACTGGTCGCCTCGTTCACGTCAGTGTGGATCTGCGCTGAGGACGGTAGGGCGCGGCTCTAGAGTACATCTGACGAGCAAATGTTGCTTAAGAGTCATATAGAAAGCCGCATATGAATGCCGAATCTGGATAGAATCCCCAAACCTGTTTTTCAGTTGCCGTATGGAATAAGCTGAAGGGAGTTGAAATCGCTATGACTGTTCGGAACTACTTGTAGTCATATGGTTGAAGGGTAGCTCTTTCAATCTAAATGAATACAAACTGCTTGGCGATATACCCAGCGTCGATTTCAATCATCAGAGATGATGAGTCTTACCCAATCGGTTACAATCGTAAAATATGTCATCGACCACGTTTTGACTAACATCCACGCCTTGGCGGAGTCACCCCTTTTCTCTCCACCAGCAGCCTTCTCCGATGTATCGTAAAAATTACTGATTCTTATGTGGATCGCCACGATAAATGTGTAGTTTCCTTATGGAGCGAATGGATAATGAAGTGAGCCTGTTTGGAGAGGAAGAATAGAATGCAATATCACTATTGGGAAGCACCCCAGCAATCCATACTTAGTGGCAGTTTTACTATACCTGTCGCAGCCACGCTCAAAATTATATCATAATTTTCTAGATGCTCTGGGGCGAATAGCTTTATTCGCGCTTCCATGGAAGGATGATATTCTATCGACCGCGTTCGTGACAAAGCACATCTGTATATCCCTTCCCTCATTTTACGCAATTGACCACTCAGGGAATCTGCTTCTACGCACTTTTAATCCCCTTCATGGACAAGAGCCAGACTCGCCCGATTCAACCTCAGACTAATGGAGTCTACAGAGCCTACCTAAGGTCTCTCAGCGGTCTTGTGATTCCTATGCGCCGCTTCTCGACATTATCTCTACCTCCGTCCACTGCCCGTCCGCAAGATTCCAAGTCGCATAGACATCCACAAAAGCGTTTCCTAAAGTTAGCGAATCCAGCTACAGAGTGTTATAAATGAGTGTCGCCAGGAGATGCGAATTCTGGAAGATCACAGTTGCCCAAGTTCGAACGCAGAGAAGCCCGCACCAATACTAAGTTCCCCTTTACTAAGTGATACACTTATCTTCCTTAACATCATGATACAGAACGAAGTGTCATGTTCAGCTCGGGATATTTATCATGGCCTCCTTCCATTGACGCACATAGACCAAATCTATCGTGGGCTAGGTGGGAAACTGTGCCATCCGGTCTAACAGCAGAATACAAATAACTACCTAAGGTAGGTGGTAGTCAAGAGAGAAGATGAAGTGTAAGTTTTCGAACCAGAATAACAAGCTTGGAAGACTTTTCTAGAATTGCTGATTATTCAAGGATTAGCAGCGTATAGTGTCAGGCTGTCAGGATGCATGTGGGTTAGTAAAAAGAGGTACATGTACATAAGCAGAATGGCGTTTGTCGCCAATGCACCGCCACACTAATTCAGCCGCAACGCTAGTGGCTGAAGCTTGAGAAGCTTGGCCAATGAAAAGTGACATTCAATTGCTGTTCTTCGCGCTTCACCTTCATTTAACTCTGCGCGACGAACCGCCGTGTCAACGTACTTACCTTTGGGTACATGTAGTTTTGCAATCATATTAAGCCAGCCGTCAACTCAACCAAAACCTCGATCTATCGGATTCTCGAGCATCACACTTCTTCCTTACCTTTAACATATTAGGACGTCAGCTTAGCAACCATGGGAAAGAAGAAGCGCGGTCACCCCGATGTCGAGGAGATCCTCGCCCGACCTTGGTGTTATTATTGTATGTTGTACTGCCGCCAACTTCACAATTCGGACAAACTGCTAATAAGCTCACCAGGTGAAAGAGACTTCGAGGATCTTAAACTTTTGATATCGCATCAGAAGGCCAAGCATTTCAAGTGCGACCGATGTGGGCGGCGATTGAATACTGCTGGAGGTAAAGAATCATCATTCGACCTGTATCGACTTAACTTGGCATAGAATCTAATTCTTTTGCGCTACAGGTCTCTCCGTCCACATGAACCAGGTCCACAAAGAGTCATTATCATCAGTCGAAAATGCGCTGCCCAATCGACAAGGCCTCGAGGTTGAGATCTTCGGTATGGAAGGTATTCCCGAGGACATCGTTCAGCAGCACAACCAGCGAATCATCCAGAGCTTCTACCAGGCCCAAGCCGAGCGATACGCTGCGACGGGCAATCCCCCGCCTGGACAGGGTCGAAAGGGCCCGGCCAAGAAGATCAAGATCGAGACGGCAGACGAGATTAAGAAGAGACTAGCGGAGCACCGTGCAAGACTTGCTGCTCTTAATGGCGGAAGCGCCAGTCATACACCTCGCGAAGGCTTGCCTGACAGACAGAGCCCCGCACAAAGCGCATCTCCCGGCGCATTTGTACGTGTTTCAATGTTACCATTTTAGTTGCCTTCCGAACTATGCTAACTCATAAATAGAACTCTCCTTTCGCTCCCCCTGGTGGCCAATATCCCAACTTCCCTGTACAATCCGGACCAAGCTACTCGCCTCCTCCGCAATACCCCGGTGCATATCCTCCACCTACCCTCCCCCCGCGACCCGGAAGCAACCTTCCTGCGCCTCCTGGATTGCCTCCTCATCCCGGACAAGCCGGCTGGCAAGGAAATGCTTCGTCTCTCGACGAGCTAGTGTCGGGCGCCGCGCAGCAAGGCGATGATATCGACCAGATAATCAGGATGGCTGAGGCTGGTATTAAGCCACCCAAGAAGTCCGAGACGCCCACTACTGCCGAAGCAGGCGAAGCCACGGAGAAGAAGAAAAAGAAGGACAATGTGAAGATGGTATACGACGATGAAATAAGTCCGGAGGAGAGGATGGCGATGATGCCGAAATATGCATTCGTACCGGAGGCTGGTGCTTAAGATGGTTGAGGAGGGAAATTTGTAATACTATGACACGGCGACACCTATGGTTAGTTCCTAATCGTTGGGACCTATGAGCTAACGTCGTGCAGAGCAAGCTGCTCCAGGATTGCGCAATATAATAGGGATTAAACAATTGCAAGGGATGAAATATCTCACATAGTTTCGTCTTCAATGTTCACAGAGCGCTTCATACCTTGAGAAACTAACTTCGATTTTCTAAATAGTCTACGTTTAGACGACATTCAATAAGAATCGTCCCGGACGCCGCTAAGATAATACATAGTAGGTAGACATAATGAGGCTCGCTTAGGCGAGGTCTACGCCTCGAGATAAATTCTTGATCCCATTGGAATCGCTCTACCACCATCGACTACTCAATTTTTGATAACCACATGTCAACCAATTTGTTCGCCATTACCTAATCATTGTTTCTCTATTTGACCTGTAATGCAAGACTCGAAGTCGGAATAGGTGACGAAATTACTACTGGATCTAGAGATGAAGAAATCACGACCACTCGATTTCAGTGAATATCTTCAATGTTATGACTGTACAAATACGAAAGTATACATGCACCTATTAAGGTATAATTACGTCATCCACCAGGTCCATATCCTCATGTGAGCCGGTGTGACTTGAACTCATCCCGACGAAGACTTATATTTATACTTACTACATGCGAAATAGCAAATCCTAACAATCTGGTTCCCAAGTACATCGCGATGCTAGAGTGAGCGACGTACATTTCGCTGACTTCAAGAGAATACACAGGACTGAGGGACTCCCCTACCGCATCAGCTTATCCGAACAAGTTCAACACAGTGACGGAGGTTGATATCTCTAGATATTGACCTACAAGTCTGAACAGTAGAGCTTCTCCTATTTCCACTTCAATTATCTAATTAGCAACACCCTAACTCTATGTCAAGATGTCATCCTCGAGTCGCTTCTTCATCAATCCTTCCGAGACTCTCCGGACTGCCGATGCCAACAAAGAGCTTCTGTCCAGCCTCGACAGGATCACCACATACAATCCACCAGTTCACACATGTTCTACAGGATGGACCTTTCAGGGCTTCTACAGCGGCCCAACCTCAATCGCATACCTGTTCTACAGGTTATCCCAGATATTCCCCGATCTAGAGTTCAAGCAACAGTCGCTTCTAGACTGGGCTGAGGCATACCTCTCCCTAGGTGCTCGTCTTAAGAAGAAGACGCCCGACCCAAGTCATTGTGGCATCGCGAATGAGACGCTTGCTCACTTGGCGTTGACCGCTGTCATGCAGCGGGATGCAAGTCTGGTACGGCAGATCTGTTCCTTCGAGACTGTGCTCAACGACGAGGGCGAAGAAGGATCTAATGAATGGCTTTATGGCCGGGCTGGATATCTCTACTTCTTACGGCTATGCCGCACTATCTTCAAGGATGGGAATGCATCGTCGAGCACAGCTAGCGCCCTAGACAATACGATCAAAAAGACCGTGACCCGCATCCTCGCGGCACCACAGCCCTGGACCTGGCACGGGAAGCAGTACTTCGGTGCAGCACACGGCGCCATTGGTATTATTTGCCAGGTCGTCTCATCGCGTCCCTCAACCGCACCTAAACTCCAGAATTTATTGTCAAGTCTCCTCGACCAGCAGCTCGACAGCGGCAACTTCCCCTCGTCCGCAGGGTCGGAGTCCGACAGGTTAGTCCAATTCTGCCACGGCGGGCCCGGCTTCATCATCTCGCTCAAGTCTCTGATACCCCATTTCCCGGAGCTGCAGTCCAAGATCGAGGATGCGATGGCGAACGCGGCAAAGGATATATGGCAGCGCGGACTACTGACGAAGCAGCCTTGTTTGTGTCATGGGATTGCGGGGAATGCGCTTGCGCTGGATGGCGGTGAGGAGCGTCTTATGCACTTCGTGTCGTTTATGGGTACCGACGCGCTGGAGAAAGTAGGTTGGCTACGGGAGGCCGGACGACATGATGAATTTGTGGGCTTGTATACCGGGGAGGCCGGACGAGCTTGGACTTGGGCAGTAGCGGCTAGTCGGGGACCAAAGGTGTGTATTGCGTATAATGACTTGTGATGCAATGGCAAACGGGATCGTTCGAGCGTGGAGCGTTGGCGCAGATTAGTCCGGTAGGCTTACTGGGCCATATATGTCTGCTTAATATGTCTCATCGAAGACCCCAATGTCACTTTGCGGTGCTATGAGGGTGTCCTGGGCTTGATTCCTGTGCTTGAACCATTGTATGATAGATAGTATAATTCGTTTGCTAAAAGCTGGGACAGACCCAATTGGTCCAATTGAGTTACTCTACGAGTTTAGGCATGCGTTCAGTAGTCTTCGGCACACTGCAGTATCGATGTAGCTCCAGATTTCTGGACGAAGCCAAATACGATAGGATCACGCAGATACGACCACGCCCAAAAGAAAACAGCGCAGAATGCCGTTTTCCTGTCACGATGGGATGTCTTACCCTATTAATACCTCCGCCTTAGTACAGAGCACGGAACCCCTCAAGATTAACCGTTGGCTTGTCTGACACATTGCTACACGAATCCCAAACACTGCTCGTACTTGTGCCACTAAGAGACTCAGTACTTCATTCCTCTTGAGCTGATTATATGGCCCTATAGTTACCCAGGTGATCTCCCTTCTATAATTCCTCTTCCTCCTTAGGCAAACTGTCCACAGAAACCGAGCCCGTCCCAACAACGTCACGTCGAATACACGTCCAGCAGTCTCTCGACGGCAACTAGAGGAAGCCTAGTTACCTACTCAGAGTCCATTGTCAGGTATATAAATCAAAACAGACTACACCCTAGTGCCTACGGGCAATCCAAATGGTGTAGTCGAAAGTGTGGTGTGATCGAAAATGTGGGGGTGTTCGAATTTATGTTTTTGCTCCCAAGGTAGCGGGTTCAAGTCTACGTCAAAGCTTTTTTTTTTTTTTCGCTTCCAGCGACTGTTCAATGAGATAAGAGAAGTTTAAGAGCTGATAATAAAGGCGAATCTAATGAATTGAAAACTTCCCAGTTGATTTCTTCCCACCGTAAACTAGACTTTTCCAGGATACGGAGCCCGCGATGCGACAAGTATAAATACAAACCTCTAGTAACAATTTTCACACGGATATCTTAAGCGCCGCTATGTACATATATATACAAGAATGGTATAGGAACAAACCGCAGAGGTCAACCTCACGCTTAAGCCCGTTTTCCAATGCCCTTATTTACACAGCCAAACGCCGTTATGATCCATCAATCCTGTGAAGCTCTCCAAAACCACGCTGAATCCTCCATTCAACAGAGGACCCTCAAGGCCTGCCTGCGTAGAATGTCGCGCTAAAGCGCCCAGTCGTAGAAGCAATATCCGGGTTTCCGTGATAGTCATCAATGTATAGCATCGAGACATCGAGCTTGCTACTGAGATAATCCACAACAGCCGGGATGGTGATCGGTCCGTTCGCCTCAAGCTCAGTTGCATTTATGACCTTGACCCCCGAGTCCTTGGGGAACAAGACATTCTCAGGTGCGCCGAACAACACGCTCGTGTCGGTGAACCCTCTAACAAGGCGGCTATCGTCCAGAGCCTCGAGAGTAGCGGGGCCGTCACAGCCGCGGATCAGCGAAACGTCGCCCCAGCCCCAGCCCTGGCCATCCAGGCTCATCTCGACCCAGGTGCCGAGGCGGTGGGACTTGCCGTCGAGGTTGAGCTCCTCGGTTCCGCGCACGACACGGCCTTGGAACCCCGCGGAGAATGGTATGAAGCCCATGCCGCCCGCGCTGACAGTCACGTACTTGGATGGTACTGCGTCGCAGTTGTTGTCGTACATGAAGAAGCTGCGGGTTTCGGTGTCGGCGTTGTGAATCTGTACGCCTTTGCCATTTGTGTCGACGCCGTCGACTTTCAGAGCCTTGGTCGCGCAGGCCCGGGGTATTAGCCGCCCTGACGCAGGGGCTCTGGGGTGGATGCCGGATGGTAGGGCTGTGGCGGTGGCCAGCAGGAGTGAAGTAACTGTAAGGATTGAATTCAACATGCTTCAAAGTATATTGCAAGAATTGATAACAAAGAAGGGAAGGAAAAAGAAAACCAGTTGAACAAAGTATAAACAATTTGAAAAGGAGTGGAAGCCTCTGGTCTTCAGTCAGTTGGTGAACCAAACACAGAAATAGACACCAAATCCTGAGGGGACGGCATCATCTTATATCGCTAGGTAAATATCTGACTTCTATTTTGACCAGATCCTGCGTTTCGATTTAGTACTTACTATCGGGGGAGTCTTACGACACCTGGTGGCTAAATTAAGCGCCATTCTGTTTTGCGAAGCGCACGGCACGGTTAGTACTTCGACCAGAATGTCCAATCTCACTATGAAACAAAAAGGGATGTCAGCTTATTAATTGCGAAATCAGCTTCTGCAAGCCTCAGCACAATGTCGTCTAGTAAGGACCTTTAGCTTAAACGTCTTTTCCCGGCAAGTCCTGCTGCGGCTGTCAATCCGGAACGCGCGCTTTTCTAGAATCCGTTGGCATCACTATGACCTTGATTTTTAGTTCATACATGAGGTGGTCAATGGCGTAAGCACTTAATTTGGCTTCCGTTGGACGAAATTCGAATGTTCTAGGCCAGGGGTCCAAAATCCTTCCACACGAGGGCCAACACCATTTACTCGCTACACGATAAGAAACATAGCCTAGAACCGAATTTTGCTGTTGGTTTGGCTCTCCAGGCCCCCTAATTATCAGCTTTTACTCAAAGAGTACCTCAGCCTCGTGGTTGCGGAGATAACGAGGAATATAGTAACGTTTGACAGAAAAAGTCCACGACATTAGATAGGAAACCTGTGTGAATATGGAACGACTAGGATTCTCGTGAGGCTAGCTGTCGCCATGGAGGATTTTCAGGAACCCTGCATCATGTCAGGTCGGCGGCGTTGCAATCTATTATTGGATTGGGCACCCCATGACTTGATTGGATGACAGCATCCCTGTGCCATGTGCCAGATCCTTGCATCGTGCTTAGCTCGGCTAGTCTTTCACTTGACATTGGAAAGGGGCAGGCGTGGCGGTTTAAGTTACCTACCTTAGGTAATCAACCAATGTGTAACTCATGTCAACAAGTTATCACGTTAATATCCTTAAATACGGCAAGCGTTGTACGAACCTTTTAATTAATACGGATTAACTTATAGTGTAAGTAGTTAAGGCTTTTATTATAAAGCTTGCCGATATTAATAACTTTTAATAATTAAATTAATTGCTTAATAATTAATTAAATAATTATAATTATATATTTAAAAGGTAATTTACCGTATTAAACTTAAAAAAATTAACCTTTTTTTTTATTATAAGTTTATATAATAACATTTTTCCGCTTAATTAATTAAGCTTTAATTAATATTATAATAAAGTAATAAAAATAATTCCGCATTCGTTTAACGCGTAAAAAAATAAGTTAAAAATTAAATTATAATAACTTTAAATAATAAAAAACTTATAAATAAAACCTTTAAGCTTTACGTTTAAATTAAAAAACTTATATATTAACTTTAATAATTAAAAGCCGTAAATAACGTTAATAAAAAGTTTAAAAAAATAAAAACCGCGTTAAATTAACATAAATTTAAATAAAAACTTTTTAAAAGTTAACATTTAAAAAAACTTAAAAACTTTTTTATTTAAAAAAAAACATTTTTCATCGCTTTTTAATTAATCGATTATACATTAAATATAACATTTATTAAAATAAATAACTTAAAAATCGCTTATATAATCATTAACAACATTAAGTTAAACTTAATAAAACTCGTTATAAAAAAACGTCACGATATTATAATGAGCATTGCTATTCGTACCACTTATTTTTACTATCAAGCCTTATTCGCATACCCAGTACATCGCGGGCGCGGGGTAGCCACCACATCAAAACGCAACTCTAGCTTCAATTAATTATCCTTGAATTAAAACGCCTCTAATTTAAATACAATTAGACTACAAGATAAACCTTTCAATTACGATTCCAACGGTCCAGGTTGCATCATTATACGATTACTATATCCCGAGATATTCAAGGTTAAATATAAAAGGTCTTTATAGGCTGTCATGTAATCCCTCCAGCCACTGTGGCAGTATAATAAAGCTCTTAATATATTTAACCTTAAATATCTCGGGATATAAGGGTCGTATAATAATGCAATCTGGACCGTTAAAATCGCAATTAAATAAGCTATCCCATATCTTAATTACAATTCAATTAATTAAGTATTAAATAAGGAATAATTAATTAAAGCTAAGGATATGTTTTAATGTAGTGGCGACCCCGCAAGAAGGGCTGAAAGCGATGTACTAGTAATGCGAATAAAGCCCGATAATAAAAATAAGTGGTATAAATAACAATGCTCATTATAATAATAAAAAAATTAACAATAAATTATTAAACATAAAGTAAACAATAAAAAATAACCTTATAAAAAAAGCTTACGGCAATTAAATATAATAATAATAACTTTATTAAATATATAATATAATTTACTTACTTTATTAATTTAACATTAATATTAATAATAAAATTAATAAAGTATAATAACGATTAATATTTTTAAAAAACGTTAAAAAAAAGTTAAAAATTAAATAACTTATTAACATACCTTATTATAAATTTTTAACTTTAACATATAAGTTATAAAAAACAACTTTATTATTAAATATTAATAATTTATTAAAAAAAAACAGCTAAAGAAAAGTTAAATAAAAAAACGCATAACATCATTAAGTTAAAAAAATATAAAAATATAATTAATTAAAACTTTAAATAAAAACCGCTTTATTATAATTATAAAAAATACAGCCATATAACGAAAAATTACTTAAAAAAAAAATAAAAAAAACAAGTTAATTAATAACTTTAATAATTAATTAATTAAATATAAGCTTATTATTATAAGTAATAACGATATATATACATGAGGTCCCCGCGCGGCGTGGACATAATAACCCCGAATTTAAAAATAACATAAAAATATTTTCATTTTATATTAAAAAAATCATAATTCCTTTAAAATAAATCGAAAAAATACGTAATTAAATATGTAAATATATTAATATTAATCAGAGAATATTCATTGTTTTTATTAACTTATAGCTTTTTTATTTAATTAATTATAAACTTTTAAACATATTAATTTTTTAAATTTCTTTTTTAACTTTTTTACTTTTTTTCATTTTAATGTTTTTTATTTTTTTAAAAATACGTATAACTTAAATATTCATTTTTACATATTAATCACGATTTTTATTATTACGTAATTATATTCTTTTCGTAAATAAAACGTTAAAATACTTAATAATTAATTTATTTTAAAGAAAACTTTTACTTTATATGAAATAACTTAATATATAAATTTAATATAAATATTTATTTAACTTTATTAAGTTTGATATAATTTTACCATTATGATGATATATTTCTTAATTTTATACGACGTTTATATATACCGTTATTATAATTTAAAATATTTAAAAGTTAAAAAAGTTAAGTTTCGTAAAGCTTACCTTGTAGTAACTTAAAAACTTATAGTAAAAGTAACCCTTTATTTTTATAATTTAATATCTTTACGACAAAGAGCCGTACCACCGTATATTTAAAGCTATTAAAACCGAAATTAAGTTAACTTTATAATGGTATAAAATATTTCTTAATCAGGTAATTATTTAATAAGTTATTAATTTTTAAATAAAAAAATTAAAATTTAATAATTAATATGGAAATTTTAATATTACCGTAGCTTTAATAACTTTAAGTTTTTAATAATTATTATAACTAATAAATAGCTTAAATATTATAAAATAAGTTAAAAAAGTTATATATATATATTTAACGGCTTTTTTATACTTTTAATGTTTAAATTTTAATAGTTTTAACGATAATTATTATAACGTAATAAAACTTAAACTATTATATCCGTAATTACGTAAGTTATTTAATGATATATTATATTACTTTTTATAGCTTAACCTTGTAAAGTTATTTACTTTTAAATATAAAATAATAATATTTAAATATTTATATAATTTAACTATTTTAAGTTTGTTTTTTCTTTAATTACTTTTATTAAATAGCTAATTATATAAGTAGTTTTATAAAGTTTATTTAAGACTTTTCCGATTTAATTTCGTAAATCTATAAAAAAACGTTAATAAGTAATATTTTTTAGTAAGAAGTTTTTTTCGAATTAACGGTTTTTCGATTTTTCTATTATTAAATTTATCTATTAATTAAATGACTTATTTTATAAACCCTTTTATTATAAAATACCTTTATAAATATAAAATATTAATAAGCTTTATTTTATTTAAAGCGTTTATATTAATTTTAATACTTTAAATATTTATTTCTTTTTTCCTTTTTTCTTTTTTTAAAATTTTATGTTTTTTATTTAAATTATTATTTTAGCTTAATTAATCTTAGTTTTATTTCAATAAATGATAAAAACACTTATAAAAAAGATAAATAGATTAAAAATAAAAATAAATACATTTTATAATCTCTATTAAATTATAACTTTAAATCTTTAATCCGTTTATTTTTAATATTTTTATTTAATTTAATATTAGTTTTTAAACGTTAAACCTTTTAATTTTTTTAGCTTTAATAATTATAATACTTTAATTATTTTAAACCTTAATTTGTTTATAAATTATATTAGAATTTATAATATATTAAATATAACTCCGTATGGTTAAAAGTGAAAATATTAACATATAATATTTTTATGTAAGGGTTTTTTATAAATTATCGGCTTTTTTCTTATTATTTAATTAATTTCCTTATTAAGTAATTTTTTAAACTTTTTTAATTATTAAACTTATTTATAAATTTACGATCTTTTTCTTTTTTCTTAAAAATCATTACTTTTAAACTAAATAATTAAGCAAATAAAGTTTATAAAAATATTTAATTAATTATATTAAAGCCGTTATTTAAATAGTAATATATTAATATATATTACACTTTTATACGACGTATATATAAGCAATTATGATTATTTAAAATATTAAGAATTAAAATATTAAAAGTTAGAAAAAATCTTAAGTTTTACACTTTTTACCTTATAAAAACGTATAGTAAAAATTACCTTTTTCTTTTAAAATTTAATGTTTTTACGAAGAATAACTATATTATTAAGTACTTAAAATTATTAAAACCAGAGTTAAGTTAGTTTTATAATGGCGTTTATTATCCTTTAATCGGGTAATTATTTGTAAAGTTATTAATTTTTAAATAAAAAGAACAAGTTTAAAAACTAACGTAGAAATTTTAAAAAGTTTATAGCTTTAATAATTTTAATATTATAAAATAAGTTAAAAAAGTTATATATTTTAACAGCTTTTTTATATTTTTAAGATTTAAACATTAATAGTTTTACGTATAATAAGCGTAGCATAATATACTTTATATTATTATATTTTTATTTACGTAACTTATTTAAGCTTACCTTCGTAAAATTATCTATTTTTAAATAATAAAAATTAATATTTATCATATATATAACTTAATTATTTTAAGTTTGTTTTTTAATTAATCTCATTAATTAACTAATTATATAAGGCTTTTTATAAAATTTACTTGTAATTTTTCCGATTTAATTTCGTAAGGTTATAAGAAAAAACTTTCGTATATATAAAATTTTTCCTCGCGGAAGGCACGTTTTTTTTTACTTATTAAAGATTAAATATTTAAAGAAATAAAAAAATAATAACAATAAAGAAAGTAAAAAAAGCAGAATCCTGTCCGGAGTATTTATCTTAATTTTTTACTATTTTTAAATATTTATTTTATTACGTTTTTTTATTTTTTTTTAAATTTATTCTTAAAGAAAACCTTTTTTTATATTTTTATGCCCCGAATTTATGAGGGGGTTTTGTAGCAGGGGGGTCAAATCCAGAAATGAAACTAATTATTTAATTGATAAGGAAATTAAATGATAAGATAAGATAACCGGAAAATCGTTAATCCGGAAAAAAAGTCCCTTCGGAAAAGATTATTACGTATTAACGTTTTTACTTATAACTTCACGGAATTAAGTCGGGAAAATCTCGGATGAACTTTATAAAAGGCCTTACGTAATAGGCTAATTAATAAAATTATCTAGAGAAAAAACGGACTGAAAATGGTTAAGTTATATATATAAATGATGTTTTTTAATACTTAAAAGCCAATAACTTTACGGGGTTAAGCTTGATTAGGAAATTAAAAACAGTATTAAATAGCTTACGTAATTACCTATATAACGGTATACGATGCACCACGCCACGCCTACTGTGGCTGGAGTTATTTAAGTTTAAACTTTAACGATGTAAGAATGGCCGTTGGAAAAATGTCTAAGACTTTCCCAACCTACCCTGTAGTACTGAAAATTAAAAGCTTTTATATTTACGACCTTTTTTACTTGTAACCTTACGGAATTAAATCGGAAAAATTCCGGATAAGTTTTATATAAAGATTTATATAATTAACTATTTAAAAAAATTAAATAAAGAAAAAATAAACTTAAAATGGTTAAGTTATATAAATAAATATTATTCGTTAACGTTTAAAAGTGGATATCCCGACGAAACTAAGCCGTAAAAGGAAAGGAAAAATATTATTAAATAGCTTATAAAATTACTAACATAATGGTATAAAATTCACCACGTCACGATCATTATAGCTGAAATTATTAAGGTTTAAACCATAAAGGTGTAAGAAAAGCCGTTAGAAAAATGCATAAAACTCTCCCAACTTACCCTATAATCCTCGAGCCACTAAAGCCACTAAAGCCACAGCAGCCACAGGGGCTTTAAGCCACTAAAGCTACAGATTGCTCGAAATTTCCACGCTAATTTTCGGATTTTCTCTTTTTCCATTGAAGAAATTATAACTTGACGAATAATTGCCCGATTGGGAAACGGTTTAAACCATTATAAAGCCAACTTAATTCCGGTTTTAATGGTTTTAAATGCACGGTGATACGACCATTCGTCGTAAAGATATTAAATTTTGAAACAAAAGGGTCATTTTTACTG